>KZ062833.1:0-61285 GCA_002091835.1 Anopheles maculatus
CATTTCACCAAACATCATATTCTTCTTTTTTTTGTAATAAAATTTTCATAAAATGCCAATGAGTCGTTTAATTTGGTTTTATTGCTTGGTATCCGAAGCTCGTATCCGAACATCAAGTTAGTCCATGTGAACGGTCTAAAACGGCTTTACGCACTGGAACTTCTGTTGCCATTCTAACGGCACGACAAGCTCGCCGACAGTCTGGCAATTCTTGTTCCTTCATTATCCTGCCACACACATGGATGCTCTGAAATCGCTCTGAATGTCTTCTTCTAGGTCTGGGGTAAGAGATCACGAATGACTCGTTCGCGAATGATCTTCTTCGGCTGCTACAGGGATTGAGCTACAAGAAGGCTCCTTCGACGAGGTCTAATGGTAGATGAGGCTTTAGAAATGAGTTCACGAGGAGGTCTTTCGAATAATAAAGCTTCTTAGACAACAAAGCTTTTTCGTGACATCTGGTTCCATTTGGTTTCTGTCAAGTCTCACTGATGTGTCGTTTCCAACAATCTCTTCTAGGCATGTTATCAGTGAGAAAATGTTGTAGACGGTAGTAATACATGATGGAGAACATTGTGCATTACAAGAGGATACATAACTCAACGAAAAGTGACACAGATTATACGCCAGTCCAGGATCAAGGATAATTGCAAATCAACGAGAACCTATCGAGGATGACTGTTCAATACAACTGTTTCCAGCGGCCTGATCATGTCATGAGAATGACACCTTCAGAGAAACATGAACGTACTAGTAAGCGACGAACTTTTCTCTTAACACAGCATCCCAATAGTTAGCAATACACATACAAAATTGTACGAATTAATATTTATTCAGATTTGAAATTAGTCTGAAACGGAAACATCCGGACAGTGAATAATTGTAACATACTCTACATAGTAGGCTAGTACTCTCCGCCTCCAAGCAACCGGTTACTAGACTCTTTTCTTACACATTTATACCCGGGCAAAAATGCCTCTCCCGGTTGTAAAGAAAACCCTTGCTGCCCTTCACTTTACCTTGCCAACCAGCTTCTTAGCGGGCTTTGTTGCGTCTTTAGTAGAAGGTTTACGTTTTACTGTCGGTGAAGTTGTCACAACAGTTGCTTTACTTTGCTTCTTTTCAAACGTGTTCCGCTTGGTGGGTTTAGTTTGTTTTTTCTCCACCGAGGAGGGTACGGGCTTTTCTTTGCTTTGCTTCTTGCTTTTTGCTAAGGGAGACTTTTCATCTTTCTCTTTAGTAGAAGGTTTACGTTTTACTGTCGGTGAAGTTGTCACAACAGTTGCTTTACTTTGCTTCTTTTCAAACGTGTTCCGCTTGGTGGGTTTAGTTTGTTTTTTCTCCACCGAGGAGGGTACGGGCTTTTCTTTGCTTTGCTTCTTGCTTTTTGCTAAGGGAGACTTTTCATCTTTCGATTGCGTTTTCACCGGTGAGGGTGAGACGACCTTCGTACCACTTTGCTGCTGCTTCTTTTCTAGCAAAGGTTGTTTTCCTTTTTCAGCTTGCTTTTTTTTCGTTCCATCAAGGAGCTCCTTTGCACCGGGCTTCGTTTTTATCGCCTTAGACCGAGTTTCTGTGTCTTGCGTTTTTTTCGTTGCAGGTACCTTTTGCTTCTGTTTGCTTGCATTCGGTTCAGGTGTTTCAATGGTTTTTCCCTTAAGAAGCTTCTTCACTGATGCTTTTGCCTTGCTAATTGCCTTTTTCCGTTCGATTTCTTCATCGGCTCCTTCTTCCGTAGTTTCATCCGTTGTTACATTTTTCCATTCACATGGCAAATTTTCGCGTTCCTCATCGTCATCGTCATCAACGTCCATTTCCTGTTCGTCGGTAGCTTCCGTTGCCGATTTGTTTGCTGCTTCAGTGGCGGCAGCAGCAGCAGCAGCACCCTCAGCAGCAGCCTTAGCAGCGGCAGCAGCCTTAGCAGCAGTCAGCTCTGCCGCAGCAGCAGCTCTTTTGTTCAAATCTTCTCGAACTTGTCCCTTCAGTGTGATTACCTTTTCCTCCAGCTTCGCCAAACAGCTATCTAGCTCCGTTAGCTCGAGACCGGCTTCGTGCATTTCCTGTTTCGCACGCTTCAAACGCTTAACCTGCTTCAAGCATCGTACACGAGCGTTCTCATTGCCAACGGGCTTATTGACGTTCTTCAGTCGACGCTCCAATCGCTGCTCATGAAAAGCCTCACATTCAGCTTGCGATTTGAACACACGTCCAAAGTTGCGTGGCACACCTCTTATGTTCCGGGGCAGTAGGCTCGTCTTCAGCACGCGCCCAAACAGCATATAGTTGTCCACGGCGCTGGCTGCAATTTCCGCTACCTCGTAGAATTTAAACTGCACGTACCCATACCCCCGCAGCTGCTGCGTTATCCTAGACCGTGCAACGCACACCCTCACTATTTCGCCAAACTGGCTGAAGAACTTCAGCAACGATTCCTCGTCGAACCCTTTCGGAAGGTGCTTGATGAAAACGACACCGGTATATCGGCTTCCTCGTCCTCTTTTGTTCACTTTTTTCGACTAGAATGGACCAATACGGAAAGAAATAATTTGTAGTTATTTTTGCATGGGCAAGCCGCCGGAAGGTACACCATCACTTTACCTTTTTCTTAGTCTTCGGTACTTTAGGTTTAGCATCAGCTTTCTTTTCAGCCACAGGTGATTCAGTGGCCACCACGCTAGGGGTTGCCACAGCTTTGTCAGTTGCTAATTTAACCATTATTTTGCGTTGCAAACTTATTCTGTTGACTCCATGCACGAAACCGCAACGTTGTTTTGTGTCGAGCGCGTGTTTCACATGGTTGCTTGACAGTCGACCGAACCGGTTCATGTGACATTTTGACAGAGTGACAGTACGATGACAGCTGAGATCGAAAATACGAAATAAACGAATCATTTTATTTTAATAATCTCACTGATGTGTCGTTTCCAACAATCTCTTCTAGGCATGTTATCAGTGAGAAAATGTTGTAGACGGTAGTAATACATGATGGAGAACATTGTGCATTACAAGAGGATACATAACTCAACGAAAAGTGACACAGATTATACGCCAGTCCAGGATCAAGGATAATTGCAAATCAACGAGAACCTATCGAGGATGACTGTTCAATACAACTGTTTCCAGCGGCCTGATCATGTCATGAGAATGACACCTTCAGAGAAACATGAACGTACTAGTAAGCGACGAACTTTTCTCTTAACACAGCATCCCAATAGTTAGCAATACACATACAAAATTGTACGAATTAATATTTATTCAGATTTGAAATTAGTCTGAAACGGAAACATCCGGACAGTGAATAATTGTAACATACTCTACATAGTAGGCTAGTACTCTTCGCTTCCAAGCAACCGGTTACTAGACTCTTTTCTTACACATTTATACCCGGGCAAAAATGCCTCTCCCGGTTGTAAAGAAAACCCTTGCTGCCCTTCACTTTACCTTGCCAACCAGCTTCTTAGCGGGCTTTGTTGCGTCTTTAGTAGAAGGTTTACGTTTTACTGTCGGTGAAGTTGTCACAACAGTTGCTTTACTTTGCTTCTTTTCAAACGTGTTCCGCTTGGTGGGTTTAGTTTGTTTTTTCTCCACCGAGGAGGGTACGGGCTTTTCTTTGCTTTGCTTCTTGCTTTTTGCTAAGGGAGACTTTTCATCTTTCGATTGCGTTTTCACCGGTGAGGGTGAGACGACCTTCGTACCACTTTGCTGCTGCTTCTTTTCTAGCAAAGGTTGTTTTCCTTTTTCAGCTTGCTTTTTTTTCGTTCCATCAAGGAGCTCCTTTGCACCGGGCTTCGTTTTTATCGCCTTAGACCGAGTTTCTGTGTCTTGCGTTTTTTTCGTTGCAGGTACCTTTTGCTTCTGTTTGCTTGCATTCGGTTCAGGTGTTTCAATGGTTTTTCCCTTAAGAAGCTTCTTCACGGATGCTTTTGCCTTGCTAATTGCCTTTTTCCGTTCGATTTCTTCATCGGCTCCTTCTTCCATAGTTTCATCCGTTGTTACAGTTTTCCATTCACATGGCAAATTTTCGCGTTCCTCATCGTCATCGTCATCAACGTCCATTTCCTGTTCGTCGGTAGCTTCCGTTGCCGATTTGTTTGCTGCTTCAGTGGCAGCAGCAGCAACAGCAGCAGCACCCTCAGCAGCAGCCTTAGCAGCGGCAGCAGCCTTAGCAGCAGTCAGCTCTGCCGCAGCAGCAGCTCTTTTGTTCAAATCTTCTCGAACTTGTCCCTTCAGTGTGATTACCTTTTCCTCCAGCTTCGCCAAACAGCTATCTAGCTCCGTTAGCTCGAGACCGGCTTCGTGCATTTCCTGTTTCGCACGCTTCAAACGCTTAACCTGCTTCAAGCATCGTACACGAGCGTTCTCATTGCCAACGGGCTTATTGACGTTCTTCAGTCGACGCTCCAATCGCTGCTCATGAAAAGCCTCACATTCAGCTTGCGATTTGAACACACGTCCAAAGTTGCGTGGCACACCTCTTATATTCCGGGGCAGTAGGCTCGTCTTCAGCACGCGCCCAAACAGCATATAGTTGTCCACGGCGCTGGCTGCAATTTCCGCTACCTCGAAGAATTTAAACTGCACGTACCCATACCCCCGCAGCTGCTGCGTTATCCTAGACCGTGCAACGCACACCCTCACTATTTCGCCAAACTGGCTGAAGAACTTCAGCAACGATTCCTCGTCGAACCCTTTCGGAAGGTGCTTGATGAAAACGACACCGGTATATCGGCTTCCTCGTCCTCTTTTGTTCACTTTTTTCGACTAGAATGGACCAATACGGAAAGAAATAATTTGTAGTTATTTTTGCATGGGCAAGCCGCCGGAAGGTACACCATCACTTTACCTTTTTCTTAGTCTTCGGTACTTTAGGTTTAGCATCAGCTTTCTTTTCAGCCACAGGTGATTCAGTGGCCACCACGCTAGGGGTTGCCACAGCTTTGTCAGTTGCTAATTTAACCATTATTTTGCGTTGCAAACTTATTCTGTTGACTCCATGCACGAAACCGCAACGTTGTTTTGTGTCGAGCGCGTGTTTCACATGGTTGCTTGACAGTCGACCGAACCGGTTCATGTGACAGTTTGACAGAGTGACAGTACGATGACAGCTGTGATCGAAAATGCGAAATAAACGAATCATTTTATTTTAATAAAACTCAATAGTTTGTGGACTGGTCTCAAACTAACAAATTCAACTCACAGATAATTTTCTGTTCAATTTCGTTTTGCTTCCTGTACGTTTCGTTGCTTAGAACTATGTGCGAGCTTCATCCCACTTATCCACTGTTACACGGTGTGTGTAAACACCACTTGAGCTGCGAGTGTGTTGGGGCTCTCTGTGCGTTCGCGGAATAAAGACAGTCTGGATTGAATCGCCGTTTGTTGTTCTTCGATATTTTCACACGGAAACCGAAAGCATTCGGTCTTGATTACCAGTGATTGTAGTGTTTTAGATGAAAGGTAAAACAATAGTTCGACTGTTTATATCGCGCTTCTTGCTATCCGTGTTATAAAAAAGCCGCGCACTGACGCGGCTGCTGCAAAAAACAAGGAACAAGGAAACAAACAAACAACATACCTGCAAGTGTCCAACACTATCAAGAGCAATTTGGATGCAAGAAAGCAGAAAAACGCGTACTGCTGTATGTGTGAATGAAAGCACCATTGTACCGTGCCCGTGATATTGAGGAATAAATTAATTAAATCGTGAACAGTGAACAGCAGCCGCTACGCCACCGCACAGTCAACGTCTCCTCGTCGTACAAAAGTTCCTGCTTGACGTTTTGTGTGTGTTTTATCGGTGCGTGATAGTGCGTTCACAAATAGCGATAAAAATAGTGTGCCATGAATCAGCAGCAGCAGCAACGACAACAACAACAGTGTATCCAATTCCAATTTCATGTCTTGTTCATCTTTGCCGCTCTGTTTGCGCGCCCCCCGGGTTCGCATTATTAAATACAGCTGAAGCGGACTAAACAACACACACGGGAACACCAGCATTACAGCGCGTCGTCGCATCCACATACACGCACGCACGTACACGCACACACCCATGTACGAGGGAATTGTGTTGATAAGAACAACCTTCCTCTTTGCCGCTCTGTTTGCGCGCCCCCCGGGTTCGCATTATTAAATACAGCTGAAGCGGACTAAACAACACACACGGGAACACCAGCATTACAGCGCGTCGTCGCATCCACATACACGCACGCACGTACACGCACACACCCATGTACGAGGGAATTGTGTTGATAAGAACAACCTTCCTTTTACGGAGCTATCGCAGCGGATTGATGCTGGAACAAAATTCTCTCTCGTGGGCTCACATCCAAAGTGTGACGGAGAGTGAGAGAAAGAATAATTATCAACGGGCATGTGTGTGTATGCGGCGTATATTGTGCATTCACAAGCACGCATGTGTGTGTGTGAGTGTGTTTGTGAACAAATGTGAGAAGTGTGAATTTTTGCAGCTCACTGTGTGAGAGCGAGATAAAACACGAAGGTGGAAAAGAAATAGTGAGAGAGCAAAACATAAAAATTTATATCTCTTTTTTGAGGATAAGATTATTTGACCACTTACGAAGTAAATTGACTAGCAGTACGCACCAGTGATTGTTTATTAGTTTTATTAGTTTTATTAAAAGTAATTGCCATATTAAACATTAAAAAGTACCCTTACCTCATCTCAGCTTATGGTGTGAGAGAATGCGAAGCGTACACATACGTGCGTCGTAAGCCCAAAAACATACCGAAAGTCTTCATTACTTGATTTCTCACCTCCTGCCGAGCAGCAGTACCGAGGCTTAATTTTGTAACACGTTTTGGGTGTCAGGTCCCAAGGTGGTCATAAACGAATATACGGACTCACCACCACCAAACAAAGGACCCGTTCTGGGAAGGATTCGGGAGAAAAAAAAACCGTTTGCAAAAACCCTCCAGCTGCCGGAATCTACCTACCTACCCACCCACAAAGGGCACACAGAAGGGAAGCTAAAATCTCTGACGATTTTTTTCGGGTTTGCGAAATTCCTTCGTGGCTTTTAAGATTGTTTCATTTTTGGTAATTGTTTGAAGTGAGTATGTGTGTATTTGGTTGGAATATTCGGCTGCCTGCTTGAATTGCCCACTGTGTCGGTAGGAGGTCAGCAAAAAAGGTATATTTTAAGGGCTAAAGTAAACGCTTCTTGGTTCTGATAGTGCGTGCGTGTGTGTGTATGTGAACGTGTACTTGTGGATACATATATTTTTGGAGATTTGGTTTTGTTGTATAAATAATTTTCCACATCCCCCATTGCTCACCCAACGTGGGAGAGCTTTGTAAGGGGGTTTTTTCATTGGCTAAAACGTGGAATCCGAGTAGGCACAGGTGCAAGTGGATGAAGCTGTGTGTTAACATAGTTTTAATTGAAGTCATTTTTTGTTTTGAGAAGAATGTTTGCGAATTAAACAGTGGTTGTGATATAATTTTATTCTTTTTATTCTACTTTTAATAGTTAAGTGAAGTGTTTATGTTTAAGTGTGTGAAATAAAAGTGTTTTCCTGTAAAAAAAATAGTGAAAAGTGCTTTTTCATCACAATCAATTATCATCGTGGCTGAAAGATCGAATCACGACGTCAACAATTAACAGTGGGTGACGTTTCGCACTTCCATTCCAGTGTAGTGTGTGTGTGTGTGTGTGTTAGTGTGAAGCTACCTACTTATATCGTAGTTAAGAAAAAAGAAGGTGAAATAATTTTGCTCATTCCGTATATATAATAAATACACCACACACAACACACACGTGAGTCATGGGGAAGTTACTAAGCCTGCTGGCACGGGATGAATCAACCTGCTGCACACCGAAAACGTACGACGTGTTTCTTGACTTCGAAAATGCTGCCCCCACCGACCTGGAGCGGGAAGTGTACGAAGAGGTCGACCATGTCCTGCGCCAGTCCGAGATCGTCCTAGACGAGATCCAGTGTTATAAGGTAAGCCAGAAGCAAACAAAAAAAAGGACGGCTCTTCTTGACGTTTCTCCACCGTCAGTTGTTTATGTTTGGTTGTTTCGGGGCGTCGCGTCCTGTGCTGAGAACAGATATTGCGTGCGAAGGACATCACGGGACGTTTCCCATCCAGCACAAGAAGCATTTAGTTGTGCAAGGCAACGCTCTAGTTCAACGTCACGGGAAGCTCGCCTTGTGTCAGAGCGGACGAGAGCGAGAGAGCGAACCTACCCCAAAGTGCTCCAATCATAATGACACTCTTAAGGGGGTAGCTTATTGGAAAGCTCGTATTTGTTGATTGTGTCTGCTTATCATGCACGTTTTTGTGATAAAATGAAGAAAATACAATCAACAAAAAATACCATTCAACCTCACAGATCTAGAGGGAATTTGTTGCCCTTTTGCGTACTGACATAAGTTTGGGTGGGTGGCCTGAACTTGTGCCAGTTTTGTTCCAACGCATTTTACCCACTCTCTTTCTCTGTGCGATAGTGAACGGGACGAGATAAGGTCGATATGGATGGCGCACAGCATATGGAGAACATATTGTACTGCTGTATTGTTGTGTGCCCTCTGGGGTAACCTTCAATCTCAGCAACGCCTGCTAGGATGCAAACAATTGTTGCAGTAGTGCAGCTGTTGGTAGGAGAAATGAAGAAACACTTTCCACACAATGCCTGCAACGCACACTACGATAATCCTTCCAATACTGTGCGTCACAGAATGCCTGGGATCTCTGTGAGTTGTCAAAAACAGGTATTCGAGGTCCGCTCCAAGTAATAAAGGAGCTTTCGGACATCCTTGCTGTAGTGCGCAGAAAACTAAAAATAAAATAATTGGAATCGTTACGATTTTCTTTCGAATCTCCTTTGACTTTGAACTGCATATGTCCTTCGCCCGAGGAGGACGGACTAGCCTGTGGGAATTTGTTGATGAACCAGATTTGACTGTATCACTAACTTCCTTCCATAAGGCATATGAAGTAGTTCATTTTGTGTCAGTACTATTATCAGTCCTTCCTTCTAAATGTTTGTCTAATGCTCAGATATAAAAGCATCGCCCAGAGCTTTACTACAACAGTGTCCGACTTGTCAAGAATCTTCTTCACCGTTTGAGTGGTTGACCTGACCTCTAAGCCTAAGGCGCGTAACTAGAGCATCAGGTTACCTTACCAGATTCGCTTCTGTTTTACTAGGATCCTAATTTGTTGGATATCTGGAACTTATTCTTTATGCCAAGTTCTCAACTATTTCTTGGGGAAGTTGAAGAGATCGAACGGCAAGTAATAGGTCTCTATTGCTTCTATTGTAGACCTTCGTCTATTGGTCAGCTACCTGTAACTTGGGCTATTATCAAATAGAATCATCAATTCTCCTTAGTAAACCAGCTTCGATTTGCTTGCTCTGGTGCTCTGCTAGATCCAATAGATCCAACTATCGCTTCCCTCCCAATTATACGCATATTTTAATCGGTTATTGGCAAAGCTTTTGGCTTTTACTACATCTTATTTAAATAGGAAAAAAACCCCGTTAGTCAGAAGAGAAGACGCTTCCTGTATTTGCATACCGTTACCGTTACACCATCGCGAATCGTGCGTTTGCTTGCTACACATTTGCTACGCTGAATTCAATGCTTTCGGGATGAATTAATTGACGACGGCGGCAAGCGAGAAACAGGTCTCCCCAAGCCTTATTTACACCTGCGATTTCAAGGCTAACGGAACGTATCTGCGCGCCTCCACCCCACCTCTTACGGATGAGAGGAAATTTGGGCCGGTGGGTTAACTAGATTCCCCAAGATACGGAAGCAGATGCGAACGGGGGAATCTCCGAGTGGGGAGAACAGCTCTTTCCATCCAATCCACTTTATCGGCCATTATCAAAACCGTACCTTATCCCGGGTGCTCTGCTGGTGAAAGCAAATTTATCATTCTTCGGGGGCAACCATTTCTCTCTCCTCAATCAATTGAGCTGGCAAATTAGCTTGCCACACGTACGGTGGTGGATAGGTGTGTGTGTGTGTATGATGGACCTCTACGTCTAAGCCGCTTTCCTCTTCCTGCTGCCGATTATATTGATCCGCGGCGCCACCAAATGGCGAACAGATGAGTTAATGGAGTTGTTTGTCGATGCCATTCGCGGATGTACCGGGGGCCTTTCGGATGAATCAATTTTGAATTGGTTGTTTTGTTTATGATGTTTATTTATGATGCATTACAGTAGCACTTGCCTGCCCGCCTGCCTGCCCAGGTCCCCGTTATTTGACATGCAAAATGTCGGCTCTGCTAATGGAAGTTTTGTTTTCGTGGTATGTGAAATAAGAAACTTCAGTTGGGCTTCGGGTTTTTGGGTTGGTTGTTGTGTGGAATTGGATATGATCGATGCGTGTATGCGGAGAGTGACTAATTAATAACAACTCCGTAGGCATGATAAACCCGTAAACCCCCGAGGAACAGTGTATGAGTAAAATATTCGCTTAAAAATAGACATATTAAATGGCACAAGAAAGTAAACCTCAATTTCCCTACTGAGGTGTACTAATTGTCCATGCTTTTCTTTCGATTTACGTCACCTTGATACACCTGAACATTAATTAGCAAGTCTGTGTTAGCATAATCAAAAGAATCCATTTCCACTGATCACCTCGGGATCTTTGGCTACCGGCTGCATTGCGTCATGCGATTATCCAGATCTTGAATTATGCTCTCGTGCGCGCCATTGCTTTCCACAACCCACTCTTTGGTTTGATGTAATTAACTAAGCATTAACCAAAAACACACAATGGTCGCCCGCACACCGGCAAAAGGGTAGTTTCACTTTCTCCTTAAATCGAAAAGAAAACGAAACACCACCGTGCAAAAAGAAAACAAAAATTACACGCAAGACACTTGGCGCCGACAAAGCGCCCCGGCATAAGAAAACCAGTGAAAAAAACAAACCATGAAACAGTGATTTTCCGCCCAAAAAAAATTCGCTTCGGGAAACAAAAAGTCAAAATAGAATAACAAAAAGGCGAACGGGAAAAGTATAACAGGCGTACGAGATGAGCATAAGACAGACAGACGCGACCACGGTGCTACGTACCGCCAGAGACAAGACAAAACATTTCGAGCCAGACACGCGCTCGAAACGGAAATTCGGCTCTCGAGTGATGATTATTTGTTCCGTCAAAATATCGGTCCAGTGTCGTTTTGTGCTCGGTGAAGATACGATCTCCATTAGTGTGTTTTCTTATGTTTATTTGGGTCTGTCTGTTTGCAACATTTGCTTGCAGACATTGTTGTGTAGCAATTAATGTAATAGTAGTCAAAATTTAAGTATGATTTTGATGTTTTTTTTCACCTCATCAAATTAAAACTTGTTTGTTCAATGCACAAAACTCTAAATGTCGTTCCAATCGGTCCTTCCTGTGGGTGGCGCTTCACTTTTCGATTACTTTTAAATTATTTTTCTTCTCATTTTAATGAGATTTTAAGCCCGATTGAGCTCTACCCACAACCCACAGCACAGTAAGCCCACATTTTCCTGTGATGATATACATTTCCACTTTCACGGTCTTGGGAGGCCGAATTTTCATCGAAATCATCTCTTTTTTCGGACGAAGTTTTCCAACAAACAAAACCCCTGAATGGGGCCTAAAATTTCACAATATTTTTTATTCCCTCCAGAAGACTACAAACAGATCTTGTCGGTGGAGGTCTCGAGATGCTATTGCTATGCTTAGAATTACTATATAAACACTTCCTGTGTTTTTTACCCAATGGGGTGATTGTAAAAGATTTTCTCGCGACGCTCAACATTACACCCGAAGCAGCGCATTTTGTATATGGTGGTGGTGATCCCCAAGCAAAGATCCTCCGATTGCAACTCTTTAACGAACGCACGGTCTCGAGCACTATACTGTTCGATCGCTTTGCTTTCGAAAAAGCAATTTTTATGGGCGGGCGGGAAAATTTAACCGACCTCTCAACAACTCTCAACGGCCGGCTCGAGTTGGTCGACTTAGGGAGACGAAGCAGCGCGGACGGTTTCCATTAAATGTGTGACCCCGTTTCTTCGTGTGCACAAGTGAGCAATGCGAGGCAAATGTGTATTTAAATTTGGTTCTATTTTCAAAAAAAAACCGCAACCACACAAATTGTTTGAGGAAATCTGGTATGAAAACACTCGCTCCCGAGGGTCTCTTCTGATCGATTATTTAGGTAAAAGTATGTGTGTGTGTGTGAAGTAAATAATTTATTTGTTAATTCCTTTCTTCTTAGTGTTGTGCTTAATGAATCTTATGAGGAGAGTCATTCATATGAATCTTTAGTGAAGAGTCATTCAAATCACGTGTCGACTCTGCGAAAGATTCGTGAATTCTCAAAAATTCCTAAATCCTAAAGATCCGTAAATCCTTAAAGATTCGTGAATCCCAAAAATTAATGAATCCCAAAAGATTCGCGAATTCTCAAAATTTCATACATCTCCAAAAAAACATAATTTTGCGCATTCTTTACGCATCTCGACTTCAATTTTATCGCGTTTTTGGATGAAATTATGTAAGCCAAAACTGTCATTTAACCTTGTCTGTCAAATCCCATACAAATTATGTACGACCAAGATCGTACGATCGAGCAATGCCACCAAAAAATATTGGTTTTCTTACATTTTTCGATTTTAGTATTATTATAGTCATTTCGGTTGGTTCTCTTGGCGTACCATCGTAGTAGCATCCCTCGGAAAGTGTTCCTAACAAATTCCTTACAAAACTTCACCCAAGAATGCGTTAAAATTGAAGTCGAGATGCGAAAAGAATGCGCAAAATCATGATTTTTTGTAGTCTTAGGAACTTATGAGGATTCATGAAAGTTTGGTAATTCACGAATCTTTGAAATACAGATTCAGAATCATGAATGTGAACCATATTCATCCAACACTAATTATTTTCCTATCTTTTTTGCATTATCTTGAGTGTGTTTGTGACAATAACGTTTAATCGTGGTCAAAGCGACCTAAACGCACAACAAAAATGCGATCTCTCTCTCCTATACCTGCACAACAAATTGCGTTGCGAATACTGCTGCTGCTGCTGCTGCTGCTGTTGGTGACGGTGGCCCTTTTTTGCAGAAGCACACCGCAGCCAAGATAAGATAAGACCTAAGGCCCTACGACAAGGGAAGGCAGCAGCAGTCAGTATCTATGAGGGAGCGCCCCGGAGTTGTCCCCGTGATTAAATGTTTTAAACGTGCCTCTTGATGCGAACTCCTACGGGGCGTTTGATAATTGTTTTAGGCTGGATGGACACTGTAATTAAATTCTGCTGAAATTCGTGTCAGATTATTCGCCATTTAAAGCTAACCTTGGAAAGGAAGTGTCACGTGTTGTTGTGGCAAAGTCATCGATTACGTTACTTACAGTATGCAGATTCCATCCACTTTTTCGAAGTATCAATATGTTAAAGTCGATCGAAAGCTTTATTCCGCCCCCCCTGAACAACGATTTCCACGAATCGTGCTCCATCAAATAAGGACCACTTTTGGAAATTGGAAACGAACGCAAGCTAATCGTAGAATTGGCATAAAAGCACACACCACCCAGCGACGACCATTCGCATAAAGTTGGTGGAGCTTATCGTGAAAAAGTGGTCGGTTTTGGGGTTTGCTGTTTTGTTCGTTTGTTTCCCTATCAGTTGCCGCAATCAGTTAGTTGCTGAGCCTCTCTGCCAGGCTCACCATTGAGTCGGATGTGTGGTCTACAGTATAAGCTGTGCTTGACAATATTCGATTTCGTCATCGTCACCAACGCTTAAATGCGAGTTCTCTGCACTGAGAGAGATAACGTGTCACTGTATGATAACGATGGACGAATAGCAACAAGCTCGTTCTGTTAGGGGTTTGATTTTTCTAACCATGTACAATTAGAAATTATTGTTTTCGCTTTCGCAACTGCTTTTACGATCGCGAGAAAGTGTATAACGATCGTGATCTTATTAGGGAAAGCTTTCCTTATCCCTTATGCCTTATATTCTACTGAAAATGTGTCAATGTTGTGCTGATGGACAGCAGTCAACGATCACTTTAATCGCGCACCATGTCCCATATGCAGTCCAACGTTTGTTTGCCATATTCGTCCTAGACTGCGTCACCATTATGGCGCTCGCTTGTATACGTATTTGTGCCATCATTGTTCGGAGGTGCGTCATCATTTCGATCCGATTGCTTCCTTTACGCCATCCGGTAGACACAGAGGTAGCAGTAACAATTTAATTTAATTTACAATACAATCTCCAGACAGAGAGGTGCGCTTACGCGAGAGTGCCTCCCAATTGTGAGGCGTAGGAAGTCAAAAAGGGAAGCAAAGCACGCGATCCTTCACGTAGAGGGTGCAAAAAAAAGAAGACATTCAAATTGGACCACCATCAAAAACCACCGAACCGCCACTTCCTGCCGGTTTTTATTCTCCCCCTTCTCCCCCTTTATGTGCACCTTTTTGTTTTGATGACAGCTATGGGACCTAACCTCAACACCACTTTCACGCAGACAGATCGCGCCGACACATCCACCGGAATGTGTGTGACGGCGACAACGAGACCCATCGACGTAGGACGGAAATGACCGATGGTCCACAACAATTGTGCCCTCGCACTATTTCCAGTCATCGCAAAGGAATCAAGTAGGGAGGATCGGAGAAGGCATCAGACCAGCGCGCGGAGGTGTTGTATGAAATTGAATTGAAGGCAAAAAACAACCAAGAACACGAAATGATAAACGCGTGGACGCGACTGGACGAAGTTGTTGTGGGCCTCCAAAACGCATCGACGATGATGACTCACCGTTGTTCTTATGTTTCATGTGCGAACTTATGCTGCCGATTGAATTATAACTGCTTCAAAATCATGACTGGAGTGTTTCCTGTGAAAAGGCAGTTTTTTTGGAGAATGGCCGTTCTAGTTATGGAACGAATTTATTATTTTTTTCTTGGAAGTCTTTTCTTGACTATGCCTGACGAATCTATCTGGGAATGAGATGAGTTCTGGGCTATTTTATTTGTGATGTATTATCCTAGGCGGTCTAGTCTCACTTTTATTTGTCTACAGACTGCATGGACTTGGGAAGTTAAAGTTGTCTAGTGATAGATGCGTTGCGCATGAAGATTTTTGACTTCCTTTGACTTAAGTTATCTGTAGCTAGATTCTAAGTTCTGAAAACTTTGGAGCAATCTGGATTTAAGTTGATACTGATCCCGCCGTGCTAGAGCTCCCACAAGACCATCAATCAGTGCCCTAGAAACTCTAACCAGAAATTGTGACGTCGAAAAGAGAGACATATTCCTTATTTTGAGTAATCCTTCAACTTCCTTAAAGTTTAAGTTTTATGTAAACAATCGTACTAATTCCGGCACATCCCCAGACCAGCAGATACCCACGGCCTAAACACGTGCAGAGAATGTAATTGCCATTCCAGCACAACTGACCATTTTCTCCTCTTGCGACCGCACTGGTTCATAAATTGCATGCAAAATGAGTCCACTTCGGGGCATGTACTTCTCTGAGCTGCTTTGTAATGGACCGTGGACGATGGAGAAGCTCCACGATCTCGTACATTAGCACCCTTACACGGGGAAAGGGTCTCTCGGAACCCGCTCACTTGAGTTCTGCACAACCTAAATACTTGCCTCGCTGCTCATTTTCATTCATCGTACGTACGACACGACACGCAGTATCGCACCCGGGGCACGCCACTTTTCGGTCAGTTGGCAGGTTGGCTTTCTTCCTTTGTCTTTGCGTTCCTTCGAGCGAAAATCTCCAATTTCTCTTTCTTTCTCAATTTAATACGTGCACGGAGGGAAAATGGTCTTCAAATGCACAAGTGCTGCGACAGAACAAAGAACACAAGGGCCGCCAGGTTGTGACCGCCAGACCCGACAACTATGCAAAATTATGCTTCACAGCACAGAACATCATCAGATGAGCTTCTGGCTTCGGTTTTGTTGTGTGGTGTGTTGCGGTCGTTCTTGTGTTGTGTTCTTTTACAATCTGCACACGTGCATTTCTTCGGTAAACACATACTACCAGGTCAGCAGCACTTGCAAACAAAGTTGCTTATCTCGTACGGCCGCGTTCTACCCCGAAATGTGTACGTGCAATCACGTTTGGGCAATGATTTCTTCCGAGGCTCAGCAGTTGTCAGCAGTTGGAGGCACACATTTGCCAGATTATTATCATCCATAAACGTGTGTGTGTGTTTTTGGGAGATGTCCTCAACTTCCTTAAAGTTTAAGTTTTATGTAAACAATCGTACTAATTCCGGCACATCCCCAGACCAGCAGATACCCACGGCCTAAACACGTGCAGAGAATGTAATTGCCATTCCAGCACAACTGACCATTTTCTCCTCTTGCGACCGCACTGGTTCATAAATTGCATGCAAAATGAGTCCACTTCGGGGCATGTACTTCTCTGAGCTGCTTTGTAATGGACCGTGGACGATGGAGAAGCTCCACGATCTCGTACATTAGCACCCTTACACGGGGAAAGGGTCTCTCGGAACCCGCTCACTTGAGTTCTGCACAACCTAAATACTTGCCTCGCTGCTCATTTTCATTCATCGTACGTACGACACGACACGCAGTATCGCACCCGGGGCACGCCACTTTTCGGTCAGTTGGCAGGTTGGCTTTCTTCCTTTGTCTTTGCGTTCCTTCGAGCGAAAATCTCCAATTTCTCTTTCTTTCTCAATTTAATACGTGCACGGAGGGAAAATGGTCTTCAAATGCACAAGTGCTGCGACAGAACAAAGAACACAAGGGCCGCCAGGTTGTGACCGCCAGACCCGACAACTATGCAAAATTATGCTTCACAGCACAGAACATCATCAGATGAGCTTCTGGCTTCGGTTTTGTTGTGTGGTGTGTTGCGGTCGTTCTTGTGTTGTGTTCTTTTACAATCTGCACACGTGCATTTCTTCGGTAAACACATACTACCAGGTCAGCAGCACTTGCAAACAAAGTTGCTTATCTCGTACGGCCGCGTTCTACCCCGAAATGTGTACGTGGAATCACGTTTGGGCAATGATTTCTTCCGTGGCTCAGCAGTTGTCAGCAGTTCGAGGCACACATTTGCCAGATTATTATCATCCATAAACGTGTGTATGTGTTTTTGGGAGATGTCCTTGAAAGTGTTTCCAAAATTTTGGTATATTTTGTATATATTTTTTTATTATAATTATGTAAACCTATTTCTACGTGCCCATGTAACTCAGGCCTTCTCGTACACTGCAACTAGCTACTTTCGCTAGACCAATTCTAGTGAATGGCATTGCCTGCGTGCTTCCGGTTGTTATGATTGCCATTATTGTGACGCCATTGTGCGGCCATCGCACTTCCGGATTACGCTTGCAGCACAGAAATGTGGTGAGGGAGAGCCGAAAGCTGGCAGATGTCACGCGAACGTGATGATGGAACAAATTCAACTGTTCTTCATTTCCTGGGGGACATGCAACAGAGGCATGGCACTGCATTCTAGCATGGTCAATGCACATGCATATGTGCATTTCCCCCTAATATCGCAGGGTAAACCTGGTCAAAATTCTAGTGTTTGTGTGTCTAATTTGAAGCACGATACAGATTGTGATAAAATCTACAACTTGGCTGTGAAATTTATAGCAAAAATTGTGTTTGTTCATGTGGACAGTGGTAGCTATAGTAGTGTGATTTAAGGGTCAATGTTTAACACAAGGACCTGGTAAACCCTGCAACCAAATGTACGACCCGAGGAACGTCGCGTTAAATGCATTCCACCGGGTGCTGTTGTCAGTATGCTCTTTCTCTGACAAACCTTTTATATCCCAGATCTTGCACCGTCAGATAATGGTCTCGCACTGGCAAAACTATATCCACCCAAGTTGTTCGGGGTGTTGATCCGAGCGGTAACTGACCTACTTAAAATCGATCGGCAAATTTTGTGAACCAAACCACACAGCAGCTGTGGAACTTTGTTGCCTTACCTACCAGCAGAGTTCAGTAAAGTCTGGTGGCCAATTTTTCCCAGTTTTCAAGAATTTTGCTCTCGTTCTTTTGGGGCAGAGAGCACAAAAAAGGCCACCACTGTTTAATATCCTGTGGAGCAGTAGGACACACACACACACAAAAACAACGGGAAAATCAATTCTTCTGTGTGCCTTTTTCTGAAGGAGAAAAGTAATTTTCACATCGGGTTTCAGCCAGCTTACTCTTGCCCTGCGGTGATCCACTTTGTTACACGGTCGAGTAGGTCGGACGTTGGTTACATTTACTAAAACTTGACAGGGTAGAACAGAATGGAAACTAAAAAACCATATAAAATAAAGCGTTAATTAAACTTGAGTAGAAAAAGTTAAAGATTAGCGGGTCGTGACTAACTGATTTACACATTGTTCCTTACTAAACAAGTTTCGTACACAGTTTGTCCGTGTATTAAATATATCAATTTGCGAATGAATCAGGTGGTTAAACACACCTTTTGTTTTTCTGTTTCATCTAGCTAGCATCTAAACACAGTTCGTTACGTGTTCATTAAATCGTTTGCCTGTTTGTTGATGAGTGATGGTGATTGTAGAAACATTCTCATTTTGCAAAATACATATTGATTAGAGGGAATTTTTTGTCTACAAAATGACATCAACATGTTTTAATGGTTTATTCGTTTGTTGCAATGTCACAAAAATATTGAACAAGTCACCTCATTTAATTCCTTTGATACTTCTGCTCGGGAGGTTTTGCGTATATTTCCACATTTCAAAGGGTACACAGATAACTACTTGCACCAGGAAGTGTTTTTTGTTGGTAAAAATTTCCTTCTTAAAATAAATCCCCATTGGGAAAGAAGTGGGGTGATGCTGAGCTAGCAGCTCTACTGTTTGTTGCGAATGACATCGCAGATCTTTCGATCTTTCTTTAGCGAGCTTTTTTTTTCTTGCTTCTTACCGACATTGTGTTAATAAATAACGCCCAAGATGTGTGTGTTGCGGCGTGTATAGGTTGAGCAGGGGTTGAATGACTCACCACCGGTACGACGCACTGAACCCGGAATTCCTTTCTCTCGCGTGCGAGCTCGCGGTACGCTATTGCGAATGGTCGAATGGATGGAGAGATAAAAAGTTTTGAATGTTAAATGATTAATCGCACAAAATAATCCACGATTTAGAGTGTATGACGTTAGGAAGAAGGGGAGATCTATGATACATAAAAGAAATTTAGATTGATTTAGAAAAATCTTCTCTACTTGATCTATGAGAACGTATGAGGTGCAAGAACTCATGTCATGTTAATAGGTATTACAACTCAGGAACAATGTTTAAAAGCTTCTCTCTTAGTATCCAGTATCATGTGTCGAATGTCTAGAACTCACTCTTGAAGACTTCCCTAGAAAGAACCCTCAACTACAGACACTAAACACCTCATCGAATTATGTAATCGGAACTGCGGCAGTTGCAGACACACTAAGGTGCACACCTTCCGTGTACCAAGTATGTCAGAGGTTAAAATCGAGGCCCAACACGCCCGTCTTTCACTGCAAACTTCCGTCTGTTAATTCTTGCAACTAAAAAATGCAGTTCTTGCCACTAGCCACGCTGTCTCACTCGGGTTCGTTTGTGAGCCAAGGCTAACGGACAACGAAAAACAGACCAGACTTGGTTTGCATTGGTTTGTTGCTAAATATACAGTTCACCATCCCGCACCTGATTCTTCCAACCGAGCTTGCCACGAGGTATTTACGCGTGTTTGCATTCTATTGGTATCTCTAATGCCCGGACGGTCGCTTGCCCCCCGGTTGGTTGACAAACGGCCCGGTTACAATGCAACTGCACACGCTGTGCGCACCCATTTGTGACGAGGAAATTGGACACCGACAGTGTGACCAGACGTGGATTGGAGCACACACCACTGCAGTGGGAGCACTATTGCATGAAACAAAAGGGTACGCCACGACCGGCAGCCTTTTGACCTGGAACCTGGTATAGTTAATTTAGGGGTTTCTAAATCGTAAAACAGTAAACCAGAGGCACATCTGGTTGTTCAGGGTGCATAATTGGAGCTGTTCTAACAGCCCACTAAACAGGGAGAGGACACCCAAAGGCCTGAGTGAGTGAATCTGTCACGATCGGTATTGCGTTGTTCGTGAAGTCTTCTAACTAATCTATTTTCTCTCCCCAGATTCTCTTAATATTCGAACATAGATGTTTCATTCCAACAGTTGATAGTTTCTTAAATCTATCTACATATACTCTAACAAGAACCAATTCTGATTAGGTTGCTGCATCAATAAGGCGCACTTTCTTCTGGAATGTGACCGTGATGCGGGACATCATCTTGTCTTTGCTTCTCCATTATCTATTTGACCTTTGGTGACGCAGTTAGCCTAGTGTCTAGTTAGGCGCTTACCGAAAAGAATGATTAATAGTGAAGCAGGGACAGTTGTTTCTCATAGTGAAAGCGCTCGTTACTCTCTCCTTCTCCTCCTCCTCCTATTCACCCCATCGGTGAAGGTCAGCTTTAATCAATAGTCCCCCAAAAAAAAAAAGTTTCTAAAGCGAGAACTTAGAAAAAGCAATATTCAAGTACTGCATAACTGCATAACGCCCGGAAGTTCTGACATACATTCCAATGCTCAAAACTGTAAAATGGTTGACATTCCATGGTTCGTTCTATTTTGAAGCTTGTTTGTTTAATAAAGCATTCGGTGTTCCTACCTACCGAAAGGCCCCCAAACCAAGTGCCACTATTTCAAACGTTCCAATGTCCTACAGCAAAGAAACAAAACAAAACAGAAAAAGAGCGGACCAGTTTGAGAAGAAATTTATGCTGATCGCGTGCATGTCAGAGCCAACCCTTCTCTTGAAGCAAACAACTGCTCGTGCTCTTATGCTATAAAATTTTGCCATACAGCTCCTTCTGCTACGCCACATCCTTGCCATGTCCGAGTGGAAAATTATGTTCGGTTAAAAGTAAAAGCGACGGTTGTGCGGTGAAAATTCTTCGTAACGAAAAAACAAAACCCCCTTTCTGCTGAAGGTTTTTTTTTGTCCACCGGAAGTGGCCAAATGATGGGCTGTGCAGTAGTAGGCGAAAGAGTTGTAACATAATTTAATGTTTGCGGAAAAGGTGGAACAATATTTTTCGCTTAACCTAGCTTGAAATTGTGCCTTATTAGATTCAAAAAAAAAAGAAGCACAAATGGGACAACAACACCCAGAACTGATTGCGAAAGAGAATCCAAAAGTCAGTTTAATACACGTGTGCGCTATTGTATTGCGGTCCGCGCAATTACATCGATCGCGTTGTGGTACTACACCCATTTGGTGTGCCACATGTTCTTCCACCGTGTTGCTAGTGTGCGTGTACACAATCTCGCCAGTTGGGAAGACTTGAGCAGGGGAAGAATTCAAGAAATGTGAAAGGAGTCGGGAGTTTTCTTGACTCGTGTACGCGCGCACCACCCGCCACCATCTCTACGTTCTAGGCTGGTGTTTGGGTGGCGGTGGGTGTGGACTACATTTGGGTCAGTAGTTTTGCCACATTGCTGAAACAAGCACACATGCATTGCAGATACGCTTGATGTACGGTAGCGTAGTTTCAAAGCGCTTCGTTGCACCTGCTACACTCCTGGATGAATAACAACATGGCCGTCACTTGAAAGAGGTCTGCTGCTGTAAAGTTGTGGTTTAATATCTTTTTTCGTCTATAAATCTAAGTTCTTGAGCGAAACCTTCCATCCCACAGTTATTAACTAATAACTCCTAAACTACCCATCAAACCTTTAACAACAAACATATTGCATTTCTACAAAGCTCAAGAACTTCGTGTGTCCTCAGGGCGAAATAGTCCAATGTCCTTGAGAACACCCCCAAAGCAGAGCGCGAGTGTCTTTCGAGTGTCACCTTTAAAATGGAAGCCAAACAGACACGTTCGTCCCGCTGTTTTTATCTCTTTTTTTTTGAATACTTAATGAATTGAAAGGGCACATCTTCTTAATCTCCGTGGCTAGGTTGGTGGCTTTTTTTGTAGTTGCATCTTTCGAATTTCCCCCGAGAGTTTGTCGTGCGAGTGTCTCCAATCCTTTCGGATTCGTTCATTCGTGGCCCGGCCACCTGTAGCCGAAAATAGAATTCAATTTAGTGACTGTGAGTGTATTGGTAAAAGGGACCTTTTTTAGCTTGGTGCTTTAACTTTAGGACTTTTCTCCAGGCACGAGGATAGTGCTCTCCATCTTTTGGAGACAATCATGGATAACAGATAAAGACATTTCTTTCTTAAAAAACAGAGTCAAGATTAGCAGTATCATTACAGCTTCGTTTTTTCCAAGATGCTATTTACAGGAATTCAAAATAGGTCAGAGAAATCCCACAAGCATAAAACAAGATAGGAGCATTCCTTATCAAAAGCAACATTTATACCGCCAAGGGCTGTGAAGATCAACTGTAAAGATATGTATGAAAAATTGATTCACCCCATACACTGGCAGTAGAGTAAAGGAAAACCTTCCTAGAATAAGGTCATTGAGAAAACCTGGGAAACATGCACACATCTCTTGAGGGCGGAATTTTGCAGTAGCAACAGTGCAAACCAAAAATCCAACTTCAACTCAAACACTCCCGATGTATGTAATGCTGTTGTAACGATAAGCGTCCAATGTACCGATATTTCCACGCTCAACACTTGCTCTTTAGCCGGGCGAGAACCCTCGATGGAATTGCTGCACACATGTTCCAGCAGATCGGGGTCGTTTCCCGTAACTCTTCATGACGCACAACCAACATCGGAAGAAACGGAAAGTAAAACACACAATATATTTTCTACCAATCGATAACAGACTTGGCTGCCGATGGGTTTCTCGCTAATTCTTGGCACATCATCAACCTTCTTTACAGCATCCGAACTGAGCTGTATCTTATCGATAATGTAAACTTACGCTCTTTTACACCCAATCTGCGCTTGATGTGTCTGTGTGTTCCCGGCACTATTTTCTACTTCTGTACTAGACAGTGCTGACCTAGTTGGTGATGCCGTATTTGAATGCCTTTCGTGTCTCTCTATCTCTTGCTTCTCTGGTTAAGTAAGAACTCTGTCTATCCGTGTTAAATTCGCGATACTAGTAAGGTATGGAATGCGCAAAAGAAGTACTACAGATGTGCTAAACTGACAACCCAACCTCTCCACCATCTGGTGGCAGCGTGTTAGCGATTCAATGGTGCAGCTGACAGATGCATCATTGTCTTGGCGCAGAAAATGGAGCAAATTGTCTCCATCATCATCACCACAACGCCTTGTGTACCGTTTGGCACACAGCGGGCACAAGGTCATTTTCATAAACCCAAACCTGTGGCCACATACTAATCTTCTCACCCCTTCCGAGTTGGGCAGAGTTGGTGGAGTCATGCAATACGATAACGCAATCTGTGACCGATCTCCTCGCATCAATTTGTTGTGTCGACAACGTCGGTGACACCGTTCGGATGGGCGTTGTTGGCTGAAGAAAAAGGCCCAGGCATCGTTCGTTAGAGATGCAACCGGGTGTCGTGTGTCATCGTGCTGAACGATTAAGTTCGTTGTGAAGCTAGACGAGGCCCACCTTGGTAGGTGCAACATGAAGGAACAAGTCTACTACGGGGTGATTCCATCACAACCCATTACAAGTCGAAGGAAAATGTCTCAGCCGGTGTCTAAGGTAGAAGAAGAATGAGCACATTAATAGCAATCCTTTATGTCAGCTCATGTCTGGAGGCGTTATTCGATATTGGATGCATTTACTGACTGCTTCGTTATTAATAATATCTGGTGAAATTTGATAAGAGACTTTCAGGCACTCTAAAACTCCCGTTTCTTAACTACATCAAGACTTAGATGACTGTGCGTGTGCTAAATATAAATCCGTGAACTATTACAGATACGTCTAGAGACACCGTAAGGTAGCCGCCACTCATCATGATCATCACCTGACTATTACCTCTGAAACGCAACAGCTGTCTCGTGTCCTCACGTACGTCCGTTTGTGATTTGTGATCGAGCATAACTTCCATCGTTTGAACTTTGAATGTATCTGCCATTGCTGATCAGAAGCCAGAACGGTACGAATCAGTGCTCAACACCGTTCTCATCTCGCGCTCAGGCGTTCAATTGATTTTCTGACCAATCAATCAATCAGCACGCTTCGGTGGAATTCCAACGTTGGTTGAGGGCGCAAAACCGACGGCAGCTTGCTAACCGCCAGTTCCCTGTATCTGATAAAAACACGTCTTCAACCAGAGAGATCGCTTCACGTTTATCCTGTTCTCTGCCCCAAGTAGTCATTCTTGGGGCCGTCCAAGCGTGTCAGGATTTTTTTTTTGCTTGCACCACTTTGAAGTGCAACGCCTTCATGCGATGCTGATTTATTTTCATGCTCGACTGCCACACTCATCAGCGGGCTAGAAATGGCCTACATGAAAGTGCAGTTCATCACCACTCCACGACAGCTCGCTCCGGCTCCCCAGTAGATCTAGGCATGGCTGTTGATTAAATAATTAATTATGTATCTTTCCCGGCTGTTTCTGGCGGTTGGTGTTCGGTGCCACCGATCTATTCGCCGATGTATATACATCATGAATGTGCACCAATTCTGCAGTGATTCTTATTGCACCCCATCGTCCCCATTAGTGTACATCATCGGGTCGTAACGAAGAAACAGAAAAAGCGAACAAAAAAGCAGCACAACAACAACGGAACCGAAATCTGAGGAGCGCCCCATCATGTCAGAGCAGCAGTCGGGCGTGCATAGAATACAATGCACAGCAGCGGGGACGCTTCTTCCCGTCACGAAACAGGCGTAGAACACTGTGGCCACGTGTCTAGCTTTTCTTCGCAATGGAAGAGAGAACACGATTTATTAATACACATGCTCCTAACGCTTGGGGAAGTCACAAGGGGCAACACTTGAGGTTACGCTGAGGACCGGGTGGTTTAAGTGAAGGAATTTAAAGATGCCACTGACAGACGTGTGATATGGTGATGATGTTTTTTGGCAGAATGACAAACTTTGTGGCATAATTATTTTCGAAGGTTCGGAGGGGTTTGGGGCTCTGTGTGTATCGTCGTGATTTATGCTGCAAATTGGGTAGGCAATCAGCAATTAAAAGAGGAACAGATATTACTATCGCCCACCACAGAGATATTGTGGATAGATGATAGGACGCACCAAACCAGGAACTTAATTTGTTGCGCATAGTATTAATTTAATCCATCAAACTTTTTACGGCCAAAGATTGGATAACACAAATAATCACGGAAGCAGAGTAATGAAGCAGTTTTGTACATAATTTAGCGCTGCCCAAACTGATGAAGAACTATCAACGAAAACTCCCTTCTCCTATGTGCCGTTTTGCATGGGCAATTCGTTTCGCTAAGGTAATTAGCAGTACCCGTAGCCCGTGCTTGCTTATTGTAGAGGCTAGGCGTTCGAATCATCGAACGGTATCGCATAAACAATTTACCTAATCCGATTACGTACCAGACTTCCCTGCTAGAAAAAAGCTCTGCTGCGGGCTAGCGCTGCGGGCCCAAAGGCAGGAAGTTCGTGAAGCGTAATAAACGTAAGGCGCAGAGTAGTGGAGCCCTGGAGTGTGGAGAAGAACAAAAAAAACCGAAACCGGACCCGTACAGTGGTGTTTCCGTACGGTTGGTCGCGATCGTTTCCTGTTCCGCTGTACCATGGCGAAGGTATCAATCGTCTGCTACTGCCAGAGGGAAAACGCCTCGAATGTGCAGTAAGGGAATTTCGCTACAAATGGTGTGTGTGTGTGGGGAGAGAATCTATCAATCGTTTCTCGACACGATCGTGTAAGCATGCAGTTACGGGAGGTACACACCTTATCGAATCTGGTAGAACCGTTTTCTACCTCCATTTCTGTGTAGACATAATTTCTTAGAAGCATGCAATCGCAGTCAAACCTTAGGAGAATCAAAACCAAACTAGGCACCAGCCAAAGTCAGCCATCCGTAACCATTTGGGCCAGAAAATTCTACTTTAACTGGCCCTCATCACTCTAACAAGCGACGGGAAGTTTGCGAATCGTCGTAGGGACTCTCCCAAAATAGATGGAAACCAGATAAAACCATGTAGAGTGAACACAAGCGAAAGCCATATTCTTATCTTGCCTTCGCTGAGATCATTTTATTTAACCACGGATATTGTGGACGTAAACTAAAGCCAGTTTTTCCCCAGTTTGGGAAGCAAAACTAGGCGAAACGAGATAAGAAGTTGGTTTAGCATTTCAACAGCCACGGCAGTGGACACCTTTATTCAATTCAAACTGTACGTATTGAAGCATTTGTTAACAACCGCCTGAGGATTCATTTGTTAGACCATCATCACCGTCATTCGTGTGATAAAAACGGGGATGAAGGTTCAAGAGATGACAACGTTATCGTCGAACGCGGGATGGAACAGCATCATCGTGTCGTGTCCTATTTTAAAGCTTTTTTTGCACAGCAAGAGAACACAGCGACACAGCGTCGTAAAAAACCGTCCCAGAGCGTACGTTTCAACCGGATGGGTCCCATTCTCGTGAACCAGTTACGGGGGACGTTAAGGATCCGCGTTGTAGGGTGGAGCCGCCAGCAGTAGTATTGAAGTCTGCCGACACGCAATACCTGTATGCCCTGGTGCTTTTTAACACCTAGCAACTTTACTCCGTAACACCGTTTACAAGGATGCGCGAATCCTGATTCTTCCCACAGGGGGGGGGGACTCATTATTTAGTAAAGCGCGCAATAACCTCTTGTGGGTGCACACCTGAAATGCGGAAAATTCGTAACGAAGGGGAGAGCATTACAGCACGCCGGTTCCGGATATCATGCGGGACAAGCCTTGAAAACAAGCAAACAAGAGGCATTACTGTAAGGGTAGTTGCAGTTTGCAATTGCTTTCCAGATGATGCAACGTGGTGTGGTTACGATGTGGCTAGAAGAAGTTGAATAAGAGAATTCTTTGAGTACAGTGTACATAGAAGTTGAGGCCTTTCTAAAGGAACCTTTTTTATTTTCGTTACGAATGAATGCTTTTCAACTCAAATGTAACTGTATCTACAACTGTCTATTAACGGCCCCATTTTTGCGTGTTGCGTGTGTCGTACAGCACCAGCTTTAAATGGTGGGTGATCGTTATTTCATTAATTTAGTGTGAATTAATGTAAAATTTCCATTAACGCCTCGGTCTAAATTCCGCCGGGGTCGTTATTTTTCATTCCAAATAAAATTAAGAAGAAATAATACTCCTACTCCTCTGTTACAGGTACCAAGCCAACGCAGGTGACACCGGATTGTGGCCTATTAACCGGTTGATTGCACTTCATCTTGAGTGACTAGCAAGCATAGCAAAAGCGAAAAGACATCTTCTTCAACCGTCAAACAGCCGTCTGTCTTACAGCGCAAACTCTTTTCGCAAGAGGACCTGCTGCTGTCGAGAGCAAGGGGATAAATGTTTTGCCTGGAGGGAAAGCATCTTAAGATGTGCCTGTGCTAGTTTCCGGCACGAAGTGAAGGGATGAACTTAAGTCGTGGACGTTAAAATTGCGGGCAGAAGGATTTGGAAATTCGCTGTTGAGAGCATAGTGACGGTGACTCAATGAATGATCAACCATTTGTCTGCTCTTGGATTGATCCAGTAGGAAGATTGCTGAAGAGTGCAACTTTAATAAGACAATCTCCTTACACAGAAAATTGCCAAATTTACTATCGAAAGCAATTCGAACCTACTCCTCACCAGCGGCACGTGTACGTGTTCGGGATTGCCGGAGGAAAAGAGAGAGAAAAAATAGACGAATAGACACCTCGTCGAATGATTCATCCGGTAGCTTACGACTCGCACACAACGTCTAGTTACTTCTACGTCCGTGTCCAAACAGCAAATGTTTAGATACCAGTCAATTCGATTCGCTTCTGGCCGCTCACAGTACGGGAGCGCGCAATAATTTATGCGCCAGCATATTATGACGGTAGCGGAAAAGCAAACCATCGAATGAAGTACCGAGTTGAGCGTCAGTAGTAGCACTCTGTAGCTTCCCAATGTACGTGTGGTATCTTGATTGTTACTATTAACCCTTGAGGGTCTTTAGAAAGCTTACAATTGCTTATGTAGAATCTTTCTCTTAAGAATTTCTTGCTAGTTTAGACCATAACGTCGCTTCTTGATGATAAGTCTCCATTTCTTGTGATAATCCTATCACAATCCTCAGTTTACATGCCCTTTCGAGGGTTTAAATCGTACAAAAAAACTTACTAACTTACACCCAGACGTTTGCATGTTTCCATCAACGCGATTCCATCGGAAACGGCAGCGTTATCTGGCCCCGAAAAAGGCATTGGCTCGTCAATCCCCGTACGGCGGGGCCACCGGATGTGTCTGGATGATGGAAAGAAGAGGAAGCAATGGCACAGAGCACAGCACCCGAGAGAGAGAGAGAGAGAGAGAGAGTGTTGCGATTCGACAGCCCTGTCGCTCGGCCCGATAGACATGACACGGGTGATATGTTGATCCATTGCTTGTGGTTCATTCGCACGCACGCACGCCAAAACTATCCACCCCTTTTGCTGTGGAATCAATCCGCAAACGAGAGACGGCCGGGTGGCAATAGTGATAAGCGTTACAATCTGTTTGTGTGTGTGTGGCTGTTGGGTAGCGTAACGATTAAAGTCAAGGTTAGTGGGCTGAGCTTCACTGTTCCATACCACCAAGTGATGGTGCATTCAGTTATTAAGCTTATTGGATGTTGTTGGATCACATTTTAAGAGATTGTTTCCACTAGCCCGAAACCCACACAACAGTATTTGCAAGATGAAGCGGGGTGGGATTTATTTGTTCGATTTTGGACATAAACCCCTCACCGATGCTTTTGGAAGGCAGAGCATACACACTTGAGGAGTACTGTGAAGCATGGCCGATCGATTAATGGCGCTCTACGGTTGTCTATAGGTAACGACATCATCGTTACCTTTTTAAGGAAAGTAGTGATCGTACCAGAACGAATGGGTGGCATGTCTCCTGACATAATGGCTATTGGACAGCAGAAGGATGGTCAACACGAGTCTCTGTGTAGGATGGTTGTAGAGGACAGAGATTTTTGCGTTGGTAGGTCCGATGTTAATGATCCTTTCGATCTCTCATACTGCACACGATCGGCGATCGCGCTGTCGCGAAATGATTCTTGAAGCAAACGAGGATAGTAATTATGCTGCCCAAAAAGAAACACCGAAATGGACATCGGATGGATGGCGACGGGACGGGGTCCACCTTGAGATCGAGTGGAATTCCGATCGTTTCTCGTCAGCCCATTATTGGTACACGCCTCCATCGCGCGGCGCCCATCATTACGTTGCCTTCTAGGGAAAGTTGTTTCTATTCCGCACGCGTTTTGGGGCATATCGTGTCTTCGTTTGAATAAGAATTTCCGATTAACTCACTTACGAACTCTTCACTATTCTTCGTTTTGCCTTTCCAGGGTGCCGGTAAGGAAATCCGAGAAGCGATTGCCGATCCCTCGCCAGAATGTCAAGAGAAGGCCTGGAACATTGTGATACCGCTGGTGGAGAAGCTGAAGCGCTGCTACGAACACTCGCTCGAGCTGGAACGGATCGTACCGAAGCTGCTGGGGCAGCTGGTGGGCGGACGGCTTAACCCAACACAGCACTTGGAAACACAGCAAGCGCTCGTAAAACAGTTGGCCGAAATATTGGAGTTTGTGCTAAAGTTTGACGAGTACAAGGTACGAGCATATTGTGTACGGTACGGGAGTCTAAGGGAACCAATTACTTATCCGTTTATCCGTGTTACAGATGAAAACACCGGCAATTCAGAACGATTTCAGCTACTATCGACGCATCGCCAGCCGGCAGCGGCTAGACCAAACGAACGAGATGATCATCAGTACCGAGCTGGCGAACCGGATGTCACTGTTCTATGCACACGCGACCCCAATGCTCAAGGTGCTGAGCGAAGCGACCTCTAAGTTCGTGCAGGACAATTCCGACAACGTTGACAACACGACGGAAACGCTTGGCACGATGGCGAAAGTTTGTCTCCGGATGCTCGAGAATCCGTGAGTTTTTGGAACATTGCGAATTTATGTTAAACAACTTTTTTTTACGATTAACTACCTTCTCGCTTCCAGTAAACTATTGGCACAGATCGAACGGGAAGAAACACATCTGCTGCTGCTGCGAGTAATGGTCGGGCTGGTGATACTGTACGATCACGTCCACCCGGTCGGTGCGTTCGCGCGGGGCGCACACGTAGACGTTAAGGGTTGCGTGCGGTTGCTCCAGGCACAGCCGGCCGTTAAGGCGGAACCGTTGCTAAATGCGCTCCGCTACACAACGAAGCACCTGAACGAGGACAACACGCCGAAAAACATTCGAAATCTGCTCGCCGCCTAAAGCCCCAGCCCAACCCCCATCATGATCATCATCATAGCACCTTCAGCGTATTATTAACTACAATCTAGCACTACTCGCTACACAACTATCTCCGGATTTACCATTAGCAAAACGGTCCCAAACGGCAGAAGGGTGGTACGTACGTGTATCGCCGGGCAGGCTCGTGAAACACTCGTGAAAACACTAGAAACGTGCAAGTGCTTTCGGTGTAAGTTCTTTTCTTTCTGCTAATCGGACGTCAGCTTTTGAACCGAAGGCACGTGATGTGGACTTTTAAAACTATTTTACCAACCAATATTTACACACATTACAAAACAAAACGTGCCCATTCACGCCACGGCTATCTAGGGCACACACGCTTAGAACAATCTACTTATTACTTTCAACATCTCTGCGGTGTTTCTTCTGCTCTTCTCTAAAACTCTCCAGCCTATTGGAATTCCACACTCTTCAAACACTTTAGTTTAATTTCCTACTTTAGCATTGTTTTTTTTTCCTTTTAAGCGTAATAATATAAAGCTGTTTGTGTGCTTTTTTTGCTTATGTTTTTGTTAACTTTGTTTCAAAACAAATTGTTTCATCGTTTGAATCATTACACTAAAGATTAAGTATGTGAAAAAAAAGTTAGCTATATTCTATATACGGTTAAAATTGTTCTCTCTGCTCTGCTGAAGGAGAACTGGAAGTGTGTGCGCTGTGGAATAGGAAATTATTTCTCCTTGCCCTTTTTAATTTCTCGATCGGTCTCCCGAGACACGCGGGGGACACAGAAGAGGGGGCACACAAGCAAGCAGAAGGGCAAAACGGAACGCGCAAAACCGAAAGAATTTGTTTTAGTAATTTAACGAAACGAACAACAAACGTTTAACAAATATCTATTATCTGGTTAGACATTTAAGTGTATCCTTGATAAAGTAATTAAACCAATCACCGGCACCTTTATGAAATTGTATACATGTGCGCGGTGTGTATGTGTGTTGAGAGGTGAAGGCCGGCCGAATTATGAAATATGGGAGGAATATAGGAGGATAGCCCGCGGACGTAAGGATAAAGATTAGCGAAACAAATAAATAAATATGTAACGTGTGATAAGCAAACAAAACTGGAAGTGAGAAACCACAGCTAGTTCTCCGATACACGAAGCTAGTACGCGAATGCTCACGCAGACTACGAGCAGAGGTGGACATTCTAGGACATTTATGTAGTGGTATAATCGACCCGTCGAACAGAGAGTACACACAGAGGGACTATTACGGACACGGACACACACACTCCTCATGATGGTTTGTTTAGCACAAAACTGTATTCCACAGCAGGTGTGCCTGAAGGTGTTGGTGGACAAGATATGTCAACCAATAATTGGTTTGACTTTTAAAAAAAAACCAAAAACACACACTCACACTCACGCAGCGGTATTAATCTCGTTCTGCTGCCCCTACCGATAAGCGTACCGTAACATTGAATTAGTTGATATCTCTCTGCACCTAACTTAGTATCCCCCAAAAGCCATCGGTTTAAAACGCAGTGTGCACCAACTACCGTCGAGGCGCGAACGTTACACAAGCTTTAACACAAACTCCTCCGTGCATCCTGTTATTGAAACGTGCAAAAAATTCATAATCATAATTGCTTAATTTACGGAAAAACGGGAATCCGGTTCCCTACAACCAATATCAACAAAGAAAGAACGATGGATCAACTACGAATAAAAATGGGGGAAGAAATCTATCGAAAAACTACCAAAATACACTGCTGCTACCACGGACTCAGATGTGTTCCACTATTTTACAACAATGGCATCAATAAAACGATGCCGATTAACGGAGGAGAGATAAAACGATGAAACCGCAGTTTTTTTTTGTGAAACAGGAACATAGAAAAAAGGATTAATTAATAACGAAACAGAGAGAGAACGATTCAAGCACACACATCACACTGGTAATGGAGAATGGAAAAAGCACAAAACGTTGTTAACCGAACGAACACTAGCGACAAACGAAACTACTACTTAATAGTACGTTGTGAAAGTATTTGTTTGTTTTATTCTATTGGTTTAACGATTTCATTTGTAGCTAATAATATTGTAATCGCTTTGTTTGTTTCTTAGTACGCACAAAAGAAAAACGATTTTCCACTGTTTTGATTGAGGTACGGTGGAGTTTAGCAAAATTTTGAATCAATCCGGTAGCTGATTCGACACAAAATTACTCTAGGCTTAATGGAAGAGCGAACGATAGCAAAAATTATTTCGACTTAAAAATCACATAAAATATCGAACATACTACTACTAAAACCTTTTTCACATACAAAATTGATACAACAAAATTAACGAGATGACTATTTGAACTGTTTTTTTTCTTCTGTGTAATGTGTTAGTTAGAGAAGAAAACAAAAGTACTATATTGGAGACCTAAATGCCTTTCTCTCTCTAGGTATCGACACGGTTAAACGGTCGTTTCTATTTAAAATATTATGTTTTCCCTTCTCTGCATGATGTATCTGTGGGTAGAGGAGGGCGATAGCTAATTTACAAACAAGAGATTACTGGACCTTTTAGTTCCCCCCCGAACGATTCCGGAACAAGGAAGAGATTACAAGCGCGCATCTAAACAACGCAAAAAGAGTTCCTCGCCGTTTTACACACTTTTCTTTTATGGTCTGTTAAATTAACCAGACAGAACAAAGTGGCACAAAATTGTTTCCCGCTCGTTCTCATATTGTTATCGTTATGCAACGAAATTAAGCAAACAAACTAACAGAAGAAAGAAGAAAAAAAAACTCACACCCGAAAAACCAAGGCTCAGTGTATAAAATGGGTGGGAAAAGTGAAGCGAAGAAGAAATTGCTGCAAAACATTTGTGTAAAAACAAAAACAAACGCAAAAAGTGAAGCACAACAAGATATGAACGTAACTTTACACATAACACATTTAGTACGAACAAAAGGTATAGGTAAGCTATTGTAAAAACAAAAAGAAAAAAAAGGACAGGTCAAGAATGTAATTCAAACTATTGTAATATTGGAAAATGGAACAACAAATGCTACAAATAAGCAAGAGAAAGTAATGGAATGGGTAGGGAAAAATAGAGAAAAAGGAAAAAGTGCATACGAATCAACCAACTGCATCGAAAAACCAGTTACTACTACTACACTGCTACTACTAAATGCGAAGAAGAAACCCATCATCAACAACACACATACACATACAAATCATCAGATTAATATTGATAAGAGAGAGAGAGAGAATAGTAATACTAATTCAAGGACGTGAAAACAGAAGTGAACAATAAGAAGGAAGGAATGCGCTAGAAAGGAAGAGCTGTGCTTCAAAAAGCTGTAGTAGGCGATGACTGGAAGGATAAAGATACGAATGGAGCGGGGAATGTGTGCAAGTGAGTGAATTGTGTGAGTGTGAAAACAATGACGTCGTGTCTGTGTGTGTGTGAAAAGAAGATTAAGGAGCGCAACGCAGCAACCCGGTGTTGCGTTGGAAAACGGTGATGATGTTGGAGAAAATAAACCAAAAATTCCAAACAATCTACAATACAAAGATGGCTTTTTTTACATTTTAACATTTCGCATGATTTTTATTATAATATACGTTACAACACGCGTAAATCCCGCATTCGTGGGCACTCGCGATCTTTTTACCTCTTTCCGTACGCCTTCTTACGGAACGCGGCCGGCAAGTGTTCGACCATCGAAAGTGCATTGGCTTGTGTTGCTACCAGTTCGTTCTCGCCGAGCCAATCAATCGCTACCAGCCGCGGTGCATCTCGCACTGTTCGTAGTTTGTATTTTGTTAAACTTCCCTCACCACCACCACCACCATTCATCGAACCGTTCAGCATTGGGCGCTGTCGTTTGTTCCAGTTGCGTTCCTCCTGTTGCTGCATTTCTTCCTCAATCTCAGGCCCGTACCGTAGCGACAATATCTTCGAACCGTTCTGCAGCACCATCGCCGACTCGTGCCGTGGATCGAACGCGATGGCGCTGATCGAATAGGCGGCCGCCGAAAGCTTAACGTAAGTGGAAAACACAAACGAAAACTGGTCGAAATCGTACACGAACAGTTTGTGGTCGGTAAAGGCCACCGCAAGCCGTGTCCGGCCCGGTTGTATAGCTAAAGCGGTCGGTGGGAGTTTGTAGCGTGGCAGCGAAATCGAGCGTTTCCATTTCGATTCACCGGTCCGTTCGAACACTACGATCGAGCTGGCAACGTCACCGCACACCAGATACCGGTTGCAGGTGGAAACGGCCGATAGGTGTACCGCTTCCGACAGCCAACGGCCAGCGTCTATCGATTGCTTGTGGTCCCACTCTTCGTTATCGTCCGCCGTACAGCTGAAGAAGTTGATCGTCCCTGTGCCATGACTATTTGAACTGTTTTATTTTTTCTGTGTAATGTGTTAGTTAGAGAAGAAAACAAAAGTACTATATTGGAGACCTAAATGCCTTTCTCTCTCTAGGTATCGATACGGTTAAACGGTCGTTTCTATTTAAAATATTATGTTTTCCCTTCTCTGCATGATGTATCTGTGGGTAGAGGAGGGCGATAGCTAATTTACAAACAAGAGATTACTGGACCTTTTAGTTCCCCCCCGAACGATTCCGGAACAAGGAAGAGATTACAAGCGCGCATCTAAACAACGCAAAAAGAGTTCCTCGCCGTTTTTCACACTTTTCTTTTATGGTCTGTTAAATTAACCAGACAGAACAAAGTGGCACAAAATTGTTTCCCGCTCGTTCTCATATTGTTATCGTTATGCAACGAAATTAAGCAAACAAACTAACAGAAGAAAGAAGAAAAAAAAACTCACACCCGAAAAACCAAGGCTCAGTGTATAATCGGTGGGAAAAGTGAAGTGAAGAAGAAATTGCTGCAAAACATTTGTGTAAAAACAAAAACAAACGCAAAAAGTGAAGCACAACAAGATATGAACGTAACTTTACACATAACACATTTAGTACGAACAAAAGGTATAGGTAAGCTATTGTAAAAACAAAAAGAAAAAAAAGGACAGGTCAAGAATGTAATTCAAACTATTGTAATATTGGAAAATGGAACAACAAATGCTACAAATAAGCAAGAGAAAGTAATGGAATGGGTAGGGAAAAATAGAGAAAAAGGAAAAAGTGCATACGAATCAACCAACTGCATCGAAAAACCAGTTACTACTACTACACTGCTACTACTAAATGCGAAAAAGAAACCCATCATCAACAACACACATACACATACAAATCATCAGATTAATATTGATAAGAGAGAGAGAGAGAATAGTAATACTAATTCAAGGACGTGAAAACAGAAGTGAACAATAAGAAGGAAGGAATGCGCTAGAAAGGAAGAGCTGTGCTTCAAAAAGCTGTAGTAGGCGATGACTGGAAGGATAAAGATACGAATGGAGCGGGGAATGTGTGCAAGTGAGTGAATTGTGTGAGTGTGAAAACAATGACGTCGTGTCTGTGTGTGTGTGAAAAGAAGATTAAGGAGCGCAACGCAGCAACCCGGTGTTGCGTTGGAAAACGGTGATGATGTTGGAGAAAATAAACCAAAAATTCCAAACAATCTACAATACAAAGATGGCTTTTTTTACATTTTAACATTTCGCATGATTTTTATTATAATATACGTTACAACACGCGTAAATCCCGCATTCGTGGGCACTCGCGATCTTTTTACCTCTTTCCGTACGCCTTCTTACGGAACGCGGCCGGCAAGTGTTCGACCATCGAAAGTGCATTGGCTTGTGTTGCTACCAGTTCGTTCTCGCCGAGCCAATCAATCGCTACCAGCCGCGGTGCATCTCGCACTGTTCGTAGTTTGTATTTTGTTAAACTTCCCTCACCACCACCACCACCATTCATCGAACCGTTCAGCATTGGGCGCTGTCGTTTGTTCCAGTTGCGTTCCTCCTGTTGCTGCATTTCTTCCTCAATCTCAGGCCCGTACCGTAGCGACAATATCTTCGAACCGTTCTGCAGCACCATCGCCGACTCGTGCCGTGGATCGAACGCGATGGCGCTGATCGAATAGGCGGCCGCCGAAAGCTTAACGTAAGTGGAAAACACAAACGAAAACTGGTCGAAATCGTACACGAACAGTTTGTGGTCGGTAAAGGCCACCGCAAGCCGTGTCCGGCCCGGTTGTATAGCTAAAGCGGTCGGTGGGAGTTTGTAGCGTGGCAGCGAAATCGAGCGTTTCCATTTCGATTCACCGGTCCGTTCGAACACTACGATCGAGCTGGCAACGTCACCGCACACCAGATACCGGTTGCAGGTGGAAACGGCCGATAGGTGTACCGCTTCCGACAGCCAACGGCCAGCGTCTATCGATTGCTTGTGGTCCCACTCTTCGTTATCGTCCGCCGTACAGCTGAAGAAGTTGATCGTCCCTGTGCCGACACGATCGTACAGAAACAGACCGGCAGAATCATGCGTAAATTCTGCCCGATAGCTAACGGCCAGCTGTTCCGGTGTGTTACGTACGCGCAGCAGCCGCGAGTTGACCGGATCCTGACGGTTGTAATCGTACCGGAGCAACCGTATCGTGTGCTCTGTCGAGTAAACTATCCACCTACCATTTGGGGACATTGCCGCACACACGATATGTTCGTCGTTTTTGGCCCGAATCTGTAGCACCTTGGTGCCGCCGCCCTGTGATGGCTTGTTGTGCGGTGCCAACGTCCAAACTTCCAGATAGTTGACGTACTTCAGCAGCACCAGCCGGCAATCGCGTGCCAGCTGGGAAGCCGGTGCCGGTAACAACGGAAAGAGAACATCAACCGTGACGGGCCTGGACGCCGTAACAAGGAGCGATCCATCAAGTCCACCCGAATACAGATACCGCCCGTACGAGGCCATCGTTTTAATGTCGTGCGTGTGGCCGCGGCGGGTGTACGCGCGCACGAACAGCTTGTCTCCATTGTGGTGTCTCGTGGCCATGCGTTCATAGATACGGATCGTTGGTTCTACACCACCAACAAAGATGCTGCCCCTTTCCACGTCCTGCGCTAAACATAGCAAATCGGCCGTCGATACGACGTGCTGCTCTAGCACCGTACCCAGCTGCCCGTCGTATATCACCATCTTCCCCCTGGAATCGGCCGACACGATGGTGAAGTCTTGCATCACCATCACCGCCCATACGGTCGTTTCCTGCTTGCGGTTCGAACGGCCGGTCGTCATCTTGTGCACCGCATGACCATTGCGCACGTCCCACACACGCACAGCATCGGCCGAACCCGTCACCAGGAAGTCTCCCGTCCAGTCGAAACTGCAACAAACGATACGGCCTTCCTGCTTGTCTAAAATACGCTCGTACGCCACCTCATCGTTATCCAACCGGTACACATTGATGTAGCCACCCTCGGTACCAACGGCCAGCAAACGTTCATCTTTGCTGATGTCAATGCACCAAGCCGAATTACCCGTCACCAGTACCGTCTGCTTAACGCACGGTATCTTGCTCAGGTCCCACTCGATCAGTGTACCGGCGAGACTGACGGAAAACAGTCGGCTACCGGCCCACGCCAGTCCCTCGATCGATATCCCTTCGCCGCCGGGAATGGTCTTTTCCAGGAACGGAGCGTTTGCCATGTTCCAGATTTCGATCGTACCATCATCCCTAGATCGGAAAACCAGCAAAAAAAAAAGATTCATTTGAATAAACAACATACCGGCTCCTCACATGTGTGGGACTTACCTCGCTTGTGCTAGCTTCTTCTGCAACTGCCCAAACGCTGAACAGACGATTGCACGTGGTAACAGATTGTAGAACTGCACATTGTGCAGTTGGCACGCTCCGTCTGCTTTGTCTGCCACCATTTTATTTGTCGATTTCATTTAATTTCTACATACGGATACGACGGAACGGAGCAATTCTACGCGCACGTGTTTGTTGTTTTGCGTGCCGTTTTGTTATGATGGACCGTTTGACAGTTTCGATTGGTGGGGGCTGCTTTGACAGTTCGATGCGGTAGGTGTATTTCAAAACATCCGTTTGTTGAGGAGTTTCGGAACGCTTACAATATTTGCATCGCCGTTTGTTTTGTACATAAATGAAAGTAATACATTTAAGGACTTTATTTACTCAACCAAGCATGACAAGTACGCGCCATAGTTTACCTGGGGTTGGCATTAATTTAAAGTAAGAAACAAGGAATCATTCAATAACATCCATTTGAAACAGTTAGTTATGTTGTACTGTATCAGAACGATGGTGGGGGGGGGGGGGTTCATTTTGCGAATAATTCCAATTCCAATTCCTGAAACTCCTTCAACTCAAGTGCTTCGTACGCACGCCATCGTGACTTATTTTTGTTCCTCATACCTAAAATGATAGTACACATGCGTACAGAGGTGAGAATGTGCAACTTAATGTAAGCTCGTTTTTGTGCGTTACCGCTCATGTCCATTCCATGCAGCGTTGGGCTATATTTTCTCGCTTGATACTCATCATTCCGCACCTTCGGTATGTCTATATTGCTGATTATGCAAAGAACGAAAGAAAAATGGAGGTAAATCGCGTAAAAAATGCCATGCCATGAACCGCGTACCTAGACACAGGCCGGATCGTTTCTGCACTTGAAACGAAATTCTTCCCAACAGTCTTTGTTTCCTCTTCGGTTGGCTCCGATTGCGGTTCTTCAGATTCCTCACGTATTTCTTGTTTTGGCGGTGGCTTTCGCAAAAATATCCAATACAATACGCGGAATACCATTCGCAACAGCCCACACATCACGATGATTAGGAGGATAATTTTGTAGCAGCTTTCTGTTCCTTCTTCAAACCAACAAACGCGAACTTTACCATACAATCGAAGTTGTTGTTGAGATTTACGCATTTAGCTGGTGCTAAATAACAGTTCGATATTTAAGCCTGAAAATGGCCGGCTAAGGATTTGGCGAAGCAAAGGGCTATGTGTGTTTCGGGCTTGAACTACGAAACTGTCAGCACAGCGCAACAGAAATGCTGCAGCAGCAAACGCTCGTTAGCACGCTACTGTAGCACACTAACGAGCGCTGTCAAATGGTGCTGCGAATGTTTTTTTTTAACTTTATTTACACACTTATTTAGATTGTCAACAAAATAGTAATCTTACCGTAAGTATTTTATAAATGAAGTGAACATAAAATTGCTCTTCCATGTACACATTTTAGTTGGTTTGAGGCGGAAAGTGGTCGTCGCCCATTGTGCGAGGGAAAAGTCAAGAGTTTTCGGCTGTTCGGCAGCAACAGCAGCAGTTGTAAATGCGTGAGTGCGTGACCGCGGACGGACGTTCCTAGCAGTGTGTTAATCAAAAGTCCATTAAAATATTGTTCACATCAAACATTTGTGAATGCAACAGTGCTTCGTGTTAAAACGTCGTGCAGAAAACAGCATATTTCAAAGGTGGCTAGATTTTCTGTTCTGTTGTGCGTGTGTGTTTGTGTGCCTCGAAGAAATCTCTCTCTCGCTGTGGTGTGACATAGCAACCATCCAAGCAAGCAACTTGCTGGTCCAACTTTGCGTTCGTTTGTTTATGTGTGTGGAAAATCTTTATGTTTCTGTGATATTTTCTGTATTTCCGCCTTGAAATTGGAAGGACCGACAATTGAATTGAGTGATGTGTGCCTTGTTGCGGATAACAAATGGATGCTTCTCGGGTTGAAAAAAGCTTCGGTGTTGGTGCTTTTACCAACGACCGCACGAGTGAGATGAAAGAGGAAAGCTATAGAGAAGCATTCACACGGTCGTACAGTGAACTATCTTCAATTTCCACATTGTCACGAGATAAAAAGAACCTGTCATAAGGGGTTACTACTACTGGTGGGGCTATTTTTATAATTTTTACATATATTCTTTTATTGTCCCCCCTGCGTTGCATGCTCTCGCCGTAGTATAAAGTGAAGCAAATTCCTCCCGTGTCCGTGTCCCGTGTACAGTACTGACAGATCGTGAAAGTAAGCAAAGTGATCGTTTTGCTATCACACCACCGTCGAGATCGATTTATCGTCCGACTCGCTCGCATCATCACGCACGCAACGACGAAATCGGGTGCATCTTGAAAACGTTTGTTGATCGAAATCCAAGATCGTTTTTCTTTTCCCTGGGAAGGAGGGTCGGTTTTCTTTTCTCCCTTTCGGTTGGCCATACTGTCCCTACGGCGGTGTGTGAGTGTGTTTTGTCGCCCCGTGCAATAATACGTGTCATGGGAAGCGAACTGTAGCCCGTGCGCGTATATGGTATTTGTAATGCACGGATAAGCGAAAGAAAAAAGGTAAAGAATGATGTTTCGCTAGTGGCGAAGCACGAAAACTTTCAAAAGAATATTTCGCAAAGGTTTCAAGTAGAACAAAAAAAAACCTCAGCCAGAAGAAACCCCATCCAATCAAAACGGGAGCGCGCACACACGAGCGCAAAGCGCGAGCGAGAGCAGATGATAAAATAATGGAAATTTACGGTTTCGCTCACCCATACCACCAAGGACAATGATTAGCGGCGCCAACCGCCAGCGGGAATCAGCGTATTTAATATTTTGCCCTGGCTACGTACGACGATGTGTGGAAGGGCGGGTCGGGTAGGGTGGTGATTTCGGTACCTGTTTTTACTATGTGAAGTGACATTTCATCGTGCACTACTACACACAATTGCTTACACATTCCATTTTGGATTGAGGGTAAGGAAGAAAAACATCACAAAAACGCAATCAACGAGCGAAGGCCGCTCTACATATATCTCCCCGTACCAGTGCAGGTGATTTTTGAGAAAAGTGTGTCTGTGTAGGTGTGTGTGTGTGTGTGTGTGCGCTAGCGCCAAAGACTGTGTAAAATGTCATTCGGTAATGATTTTTCAGTGAAAACATAATTTCATCACGCACCACATTTGCGATACACCGAGTATTAAGATGCATTTGTACATGGTATGAAGGTGCTTCACACACATTTACACCTTTACCTTTGATTCAACGAAAGGAAAGATGCGTGCGTGTGTGTGTGTGTTCAAAACGTTTGATAGTCGATTTGACATATGCAGAGAAGTGAGTGTGTGTGAGTGTGTTTTGATTTCCGTACGAAAGTCACACACACACACACACACACACACCAACAGCAGCATCCATTTGTTTGTGTTGGGGTTATGTTTACGATCGAAGAAGGAACCCGTACGCTGGCACGTTGGCCGAGAATGTGTGTGAGAAACTCACAATTTGGTTGTGGTTTGTGTGTGTGTGTGTAATATGGCTTTGCGTCCGTAGACAGCGCAGCCATTCGGGGATTTTCAACCGTCAACAGCGCATCGGAAACAGTGCGAACAAGATGCCAACAGTGTTGCGCGAGAGTGACAAACAGCTGAGACGCACGGTTGTGTTTTAGGATGTGTGTTTGCTGTTGGCGCCGTACGCGTCAAACCAATCGATTGTATTGATCTGCAATCCCAGTGGAATGGAGTAGAGGAGTTGTTCCGGTGTAGTTTCTGTTAATTTTAAAGTGTTTTTTACTCTGCCAGTAGTGTATTCATATCCAATTTTCACGCACCTCTATTTGCAGTTATGTGAAGGGATGTAATCTACATACATACATACACACTCAGTAAGTGTATTTGCGTGACGGGTTGAAAAAGTGCATACTGTGTTGTGTTCGCGGCTTGTGTGTGCATGGTGTGGGTCTGCTTGTGGACCAAAGTTTTGATAGAAAATGATGCCTTTTCAGTGCTGGAAAGTGAAGCTAATAGTACGTACGAAAACAGCTTTCCACCCGTGACGCGTCGTCTTGGTGTGGCACCGTGGTGGATTTAGCGCCCTTTTTGTATCCATTTGCAAAGCAAAAGTGTTTGTGTGTGTGTGTGTAAATTGAATAAAAAAAAACAACAACAACAGCATAACGGCAACACACAGGCAGTGCACGGCGGTGTACAAGGCAGCATCAGCTTGTGGTTGTGTGCGAGTGAGCGCGTTTTGAAGAAGCGCAGTTGCTAAGCATCCATTTTTGCCAATCGTGTCAGCATTGTTTGTGTGGTGCATAGCTTCAAAAAGCAGTCATGCGACGCAACAATCGCACCCGTGCTGGTGCTGGTGTAGGCGGAGGGGGAGCGGTAGTGGCCGTCCCGATCAATCCGAGTACCAGCAGCAGTAGCAGCAGCAGCGGCCGGCTGACGACGCGTGGCCACGACAAACGTCCATTGGAAGACTACCGAGATCTCGAGATGTTGCAGCAACCGAGCAGCAGCAGCAGCAGGAACAACCGAAAGATGCCTACGCGGACCTCATCACGGCCCGTCGGTACCATTTACTCGATAAGGACGGATATCGAAAGCGTTAAAAACAAAATGTCATCCCTACTGTCCGGGTATGGCAAAATGAAGGGACTGTCGGAATCGATCGATCCGGCAGCGCTCATCAATCAGGTAGTGGCCGATAAGATGCAGCAGGATAAACTGCAGCAGATGCAACGTCAAAGGCAGCTAAGGGGAGGCCCGGGTGGTGGAGCACAGTCATCCGGTGGCACCGGCACATACCGGGTCCTGCGAGAGACCCATCTGATCATCGACTCGGATGGAACGAGTGGAGAGGAAGAGAACGAGGAGGAAGAGGAGGAGGATGACGAAGTTGTGAACGAATCCTGCCAGCAGCAGGTTCACGGTGGCCGGCAGCAGATGGCCGACGATGAGGAAAGTGAAAAATCCGACTCGGAAGTGAACTCTTCGTCCGGTTGGTCCAAACGTAAGAAAGGCGGCAGGACAGTGGATTCATCCGCCTGCGATACTACATCATCCGTGCACGGTGATGGCGGTGAGGTGGACGATGAAGAGGCAGAAGAAGGAGCGGAGTACGAAACGCACGAATATCACGAAGACGACATGCAGGGTGACGAAGAGTACGAGGAACTCGATGCCGATCAGTACGTGGTGGACGATGAGCAGGAAGAGATGGACGACGAACAGGAGCAGGAGTACGATGAAGAGGAGGAGGACGTGGTGGAGGATGAGCAGGAACCAGTCGATACGACGGACGAGCTGCTGCAGCACGATGATGGTGGTGACGATGTTGAGGAGGACGAAGACGAGGTGGAAGATGAGGTAGAGGAGGAGGACGGTGAGGAGGAAGACGACGACGATGATGATGTGCAGGAGGTGATCGATGTGGAGCAGCACGATCAGATGAGGCAGCAGGAAAGCAATGGCAAGCAGCAGAAACAGCAGACCAACAGTGACAACAGAACGTCCAAGGGTGGTGGACAGAAGCGAACGGACAGTGTCATTTACAATGGCACGCATACGGCGCCCCAGCTATCGCAGGCGGATGTGGACGAGCGGGAGATGATCAAGATATCGGCCATCAACACTAAAGGTAAGAGGCGATTTTATTAAATGATTCTTTTTAGTTCCCTTTTGTGCGTATTTTAACTTTTTGAAGTCCTTGGTCCTATAGACGGCTTAAAATCTACTATACGTCTTAGATCTTAGACTCTTTGTCACTTACTTACTTACTTCCTGATAAGTAAGTCTTGGTCTGCTGCAACAATCCTCGGATACCGCTCACGGTCTAGCGCCGTCGTCTGCCAATCCGTTCTGCTGAAAGCATCAACGCCATCAGCCTGGCGAGCCTAGTTCGACTTTTGTCCCCAGTTAGGTGAAGTTTTGGATGATTTCGAAGGTGTGATCACCCACCTACATCCGTACATTGATTTCCGTACATCAACCCTGCGTAAATCAGTGTTTGTCAGCAGGGCCGCCCTTGTTGGGCCACCATCATGTTGGTTCTTGCCTCGTTGTTCTCCAACCCGTTGATCTTTGTCACTTTCTATGGTTATACTTCTCCTTATTGAACATTTTGTCAGAGTTCCAATAAGTAAAGATGTATGATCAAAGTACTGTTATAGTGTATGCATTAAACATCGGACTTGAAACGATCCCTCAGCCTTGGTAATAGATTGATTGGAAAGGGTCCTTCACTTGTTAGAAACAGCAAGATCTTCCTATACTTTCCTTTACTCTGAAAAGGACGGCTTTGACTGGAAGTTTTGTATAATCCTGTCCCCAGAATCTTGTTCACCGAATGCACGTATGATCTGATATCCATTTTCATGTAAGTCGGTAAAAGTCACAAACGCTCCGAAAAAGGCCATTCTGACCTGGCTTTTGTTACCGAAAGGGATTAAGATAGGGACCATCTCACGCAGTCTGGAAAAAAGATTAAAAATACAAAGAAATCAAGGACAAAAAAACGATAGTTTCCAGACTATTGGAGAGAAGATTAGCCGGGGTGTTCGATGTTTATAATTAATATTAAACGACTCTAGCACTGGCGATCTTGTTAGTAGTCCAAGTAAATAACTAATCAAAGGTTATATTTATAGACTCTTCTCAAGAATATTTTGTAACTGGTTTCTGGTCACTTTTGTGATGATCATGATACACGATGAGCTAGACTCTCTTTTTCTTTAATTTACCTATCTACTTTTGACAAAATTAATGTGTAATGAGCTCGTAAGCAATGTTCGAAAACTCGTCATCGCAGCTCAAGTTTTCGAGCTGTCAGGAACTGCGCGGCAATGCAACTCTCGTCTTTTAGGAGCAAAAATACGCAGAGGACTTGCTTGCCGTGTGTTTGTGTATGTGTGTGTGTCGGTAGCTGTTGGGGTTTGCCTTGGCTTAGCTTGGCGCATTAAAAACTGACTTTGACCTCGTTTCCTTTCGCGAATGCGAACAGAACAAATGTGAAACCTTCTTCTACCTACCTTCGCGTGAGTAAGCGCACCAGAGAGTAGTATGTTTGGGGTGAGGGGGCCATGTTGTACACACTGTGTCTGTTAGTGTACGCTGAATGTACAACGATGATGGATTGCAATGTGCGTAGATGGTGTTGGACTTCACTAGAATTTATATTTAAAAAAAAAACACTTGTAACGTTGAATGTTGAAGTGTGTGTGGAACTTCTGACAGCTTTTGCCGGGCGAGATCCCATATCCGGAGATCATCAAAGTAGCCGTTTGCTGTTGTTATGCTATGTTTCATGTGGGGGTATCCTGTTGTTGCTAGGCAATCAGAGGCTGTTTACCAGAAAAACAATTGTCATCAAAAGCGATCGGTGTACTCTCAGTAATACGATCATAAAATGCGCAACCCGTCCACGGAGTTTACAGGCGAGATCAATGCGTGAATTTTCCTGTAATAATTCTCCATCACACACAGCACAACACCGGCTTGCGAAAGAAAAGGTGCAGTAAATTGACGTTTGAAAATGTAACAACCAAAACCATACCACCAGCCTCTTGAATGGCTTCCCGATCGCTTCTTTGCTGCGTACCTTCGAGGTACGGGTTTTCTTCTCCAAAACCGCCCCACACACTCACGCCCAGAAGGTCGCGATATCCATACATACATGCTCACAAAACCACCCCTCAAATCCCGCCACGGCGTCGCGTGTAGGTATGCGTGTGGTGCGGCTTTGCTGAGTGATTGACGAAGCCAAGAAGAAAGTGGCAGACCCCAGCGAGCGCACATAGTAGGTTTTGTGTTAAAAAATAACAGTTATTTTCACTTTAAAATTTACTCGCCGGGTCTTTCCACACCATCCCATCGTCATCATCATCATCATCAGCACCCGTGAGCCACCATTTCCGGGGTTAGTTTTTTTGGAGGTATTTTTGTTCCTTCTGAGGAGGGTTTTGCATACACTTTCGTTCGTCCAGGTTTCTTGTAAGTTCCACTATTTTGGGTGAATTTTCTTGTTCCTTCGCACCACATCCGGCTGCGGGATATGTAGAAAGGAAAACAAAGGGCAAGCTGCACCGTAGTTTGCATATGCACTACGCTTGTTTGGCCATATTTATCCACCTTCCGGACGTTGGTGGTTTGTTGTTGGATGTCTGTGCTGTTGTTTGTGCAAAGAAAACAGCCTTAGAAGTTTTGTTTCTTTCATCCTACGCTTTCGTCACAAGCGTTGCTGCACTTTAATGCACGAGTCTACGTGGCACTTGGTGGTAAGGTCACATCGGTCGGGAATGTGTCGCTCACCGAAGGTCTACACTTCCGGATCGTATTTGTTTTAAGATTGAAGCATGTAAAACGTGCAAAAACAGCCACCACGTTACGTAGTGGTGGATGAATTATTTGCTCTCTTTAGAAACAATTTTCCTCAATTTAGGGAATTATATTTTGCATAAAATGTTTCACTTCAAGTTCAGGAACTCCCTTTCTTTCGTGATCAACAACAACGCCTTGTGTGTTTCTCCGTAGTAAGAACCCCAAAATGAGCAGCATGTACACATGACTCGGACCTTGTGTACCTTGACCCTGAGCGATACAAAAATAGTGTGTGGTCAAATAATGCGGTCAGTGACCGGAAGAGAAGGGCAGGGTTCTGTCTGTGCAGGGCCAATGTGTGGTTACGTGCTCAGGTTTTGTTATCGATGAATGTGTGCCATAAAAGCGATGACATCTAGTGGCGCAAATTATCTATTTAGTTTTGTTTCTGTTGCCACAAGTTTGTGACCCTAGTTTCCAAGCCTCTTTTTTTGTGCATATCTTACACTAAACTAATTATTTAATTGTGGATACTTCGTAGTAATTACTTTAATGTCTAATACCGATAATTCTTCAGAGTTTTTCATCAGATAAGGCGATTATTTTATAACATGTATAATGATTTGTTTATCAAAGTCTTGATCTTAAGCAAAATTGTTGCCGACTTTTTAAACATTTCTATAACCTACTATAATCTTTATTGTTGTTCTATAAAGGCACTTTGCGGTTAATCCAATTTACGATGTCAACAACGAATTAATCGTACTTGTAGTTCTTGGTAGGGAAAATTGTCTAAACCACAACCACAAGGTCTTATCAAACTTAAACGTACCTACTGTCCATTTGTCGTGTGTTCTTTCTTCTCTCTTTTAAAGCATTTATCATATCAGTACGCAGTTATTAAACAGTAAGATACGGAATGTCAGCACTAATTGGGGAATGTGATCCTTGCGTGTTGTTTTGTCCCGTTGGACGTAGCTCCCCCCTCACGAAAAAGGGGACACCATCCATCATCCTCCCCCGGGGGGGTACAACATTAAGAAAGGACACTCTCTCTCGCCAGCTCTTGTCGTTGTATGCTGACGAGCAAAACTTTCTCTTGTTGGAAAAATTTTACAGACGACCTTCTTGAAGGTCTTTCTTTCTTTCGCGCTTCGAAAGACGCTTGGTGCGGGGACGCCCTGTGGTAATATAGGAGGTCCAAGTGGGAAGAGTTGGTTCGATGTGAGGTTTCCAGTTACCGTGTCGTGTCTCCCAGGTCAGGAATTTTAGAGACTACTGGACTGTTGGAATGGAATGTCTGTAAAAGCGTGGATCGATTTATTACGGATTGGAGGTTGGTGGGTGATGAGTGCTGCTCTTCCCCAGCGACACACCAAGACGGGACAAAACTGCACTGCAGTTTGTGATACATCTAGTACCAGTGTGTGTGTCTGAAAATGCGAAAAACCGTTGGAGCACGTTTGTTGCTGCTGTTCTTTGCTTATTTTCGTTCGGAAAAACCATGACCAACATCAGTGCAACCTGTCTGGCGGTGGGTTCTGCATCGTTTCTTTTCGATGAAGCCTGGGTGTGAGCAACCGGCTGGCGGCACAAGATTAAAGTTTCGTCTGGTAACGTTTGGCGTAGAGTAGCAAAGTGCAGACAACAAAGACACGCTCAGTTCCAGACATAATAATTTTGGGACATTTGGGCAACTCTCTAGTTTTGGAATTAGATCCTTCTGCATCATTTGCATCACGCCCAAACGGAGTATTCTTATACCTTTTTTCAAATTCTTGTTGTGGATTTGTTCAATATTCTATATGTAACAGCTTTACTTAAAAGAGTTGCCTAACAATAATGTGTAAATATTGATTGCGATTGAGAAATGCATTCCGCATCCCATTACCATCAATCGTTTTGGTGCACCGTTTTGTTGAAGGGATTAAGACACTGTACTTTATCTACCTTGAGATTGGCAGTCCATTTTGTCCACCCGGTTGGAATTGTGTTGTTATCTTCTTTTAGCATATTGTTTGTTCTTCACGTAGCGCCAAGTTTTTACGTGGAAAATGGCTAGGAAAAAAGGGATTTAGTTATTTATTTTATACAATTTTCTCTAGCACATACGTATATTCGATTGCTATTTAAATAAAGTTGTGCGTTACTCCTCATTGATGCAATTGTCATCTGGTTTAAAAGGGTGTTAGTGCATTTGGAAAATACCCATCATCGCGCTGGTAGTGTACTCGTGTGTACTCAGCCATATTGCACCACAACACAACACCCCAGTGTCGAACGGATACGGGGATGCGTGTGTGCATGATGCACGATGCGAATGGATGGAATCGTGCGCAACCGATCTAACACAAACTGTACGCGCAAAAGCAAAAGCTTTTGGGCCCAACACAACACCAATGTAATGTTGGGTGCCGTCGTAGGTGCAATTGCGGGATGCAACTGGCAGTAGTAGAAGGCCTGCACCAAGTGTACAGATGGTATTTATTTGTTCACATTTAATGTCCCGAGTGTTGTGGCCCGTGGTGTTGGTGTGATGATGGAGAGCAATAAAACAATTTTTTGGGGGAATTTTTGTAGCTTTTTTTAGTGTTTTTATGTGTGTAAAAAAAGCGTTCTTCTACTCTTACAGTAAAGATATGTTTCAATGGCTTAATGTATACGTGTTGGATAAGTTGCGTGTGTTTAACACGACACTTGATGTTGTTTTTCTTTTAATGGATGCGATGCACATTTAATATTTGCACACGAGCGAGCGAAGTGGTTCAAGATGTTGGTGCAATATACTTGGATGCACCTTTGTAATGGTTTCAACAAGAGCGCATGGAATCGCAAATAATGTGGAGTGAATAATATTTGCGCAATGTTACAATGTATGTGGATGTGTAAGGAGGAATCACGCGATCACTTGCAAAGAATAGAAGGAAGAGTGTGTGAGTGAACGCGACGGTGAGAGTGACGTAGGACGTGTGACGCGAAGTTAGTTGCAATTGACCAGCCGAAGTGTGCAGACGAAAAAACAATCTACTTATCGAACACCACTTACCAATATCACAATAAAGGACTACACTGTTAATCTACAAACAATCTCGGCCTTTATTACATGGGGGCTCAACCGGGATGTGCGTGATCTCGATATAGATAAAGTGAAGCGTTAAAGTGACACGAGAAAAGATTGAAGTGAATCACGACGAACTAACGACGAAATGGCGACGGTTGACGAATTGTGCGAAAATTTCACCAAAGTTGGGTTGATACGCGAGTGCGAAAAGCTTGGTTTGCCAGCCATCGGTGGAAAACGAGATATCGCGAAAAAAATCATTAACCATCGGAACATGACGAATTCTGGAGGTGAACATGATGAGGACGAGCGCGATTCGAAGAGATACGTCGTGTGTGAGAAAGACGACTCACACACAGAAGACGCTGAACGTGAAGTTGCCGGTAGTTGTGAGAAAGACGGCTCACACTCCGATAACGAGGAACGTGAAGAGAAAGACGGCTTTAGCACCAACAGCGAGGACGACGAAGCGGACAACAGCGCGAGTGAAGACAACGAATGCGATGATATGTTTCAGACGGCAATTCGAACCAATACTTCTACACCGTTAGCAAATCGAGTATGCGCACCACGACGTATGAAGGTTTACTCTTTCCGCGATATGGAAGAGAGTATTGAATCCTTTGGTGCGGAGGAAGGAGAAGACGTACGGTTATGGTTGATGCAACTCAAAGGCGTGTGCAAAGCTGCGCGATGGGACGATGAGCAACAATTAATAATGTGCCGAAAGAAATTAACTGGAACCGCGAAACGTTTTGTATTTTCGCTTCGGAGCAGTTTCAGCAGTTTTAAGAAGTTAGAACAAGCGCTGATTAAAGAATTTGCACCACGCGTACGGGCAAGCGATGTACATCGTGCGTTGACAAATCGTAAAAAGAAGAACTCAGAGTCCATCCGTGATTATATTTACGAGATGCAACGGCTAGCGCTCCCTATCGAACTCGACGAACCTAGCCTCTGTGAATACATAGTAAACGGTATTACGGACGATGAGCATCACCAAACGATTTTATACGAAGCGCAAAGCATCGAACGGCTTAAGCGGAAACTACTGAATTTCGAAAGAGTGATGAAGGATTCCAAGAACAAAAAGAAGCGCGACGATTTTGGAAACAGAAAAGAGAAAGCACGTGAAAAGGAAAACAACACAATGAGCAAGAAGCGTAGTTGTTTCAACTGCGGTGAAACGTCACATGTCTCCGCGGACTGTCCACAGAAAGGTGCAGGACCTAAGTGTTTTTCGTGCAATACGTACGGGCATCGAGCGCGCGAATGCAAAAAAGGTGGCACGAGTTACCATAACGAGAAACAAAATGTGTTGATTTGTGGACCAAGTGTAGAACAAAATCATAGTGAGTACCCTCCTTCAAGTGTCACTAAGTGGGAAGACGAATTTACATCGAAGAAGTCATCTGAAAAGCAAGTGTGGTTGCAGAGAACGATAATTCCAGTGAAAGTAGAATCGGTAATTATTGACGCTTTGTTTGATACCGGCAGTCCAGTGAACTTGATGACGCGCTACACTTATGAACAAATTGGAAAACCCTGCCTAAGTACCACTACAATGAAGCTAAAAGGTTTTGGTGGCAACGAAATTGCTGCAGATGGTGTTTTCCAAGTAGATATGTGTATCGAGTGTCACCAATACCGTGATGTGCTTTTCTATCTGGTACCGAATAAAAGTATGTCTTTTGCGGCTGTGCTCGGAACGGCGTCGCTTCAGCATTTTGATGTAAAGGTGACCACGAACGGTGTGCAAGTGTTAAAGCGAGAAGAATGCGAAATTATGGAAATTATGCTGTGCGAGAACGAAATCGATGTACCGAAACAATATGCAAGTGAAGTCAAATCCCTAATTTCTAACTATGTGCCGTGTGAAGATGTAAAGAGTACCGTGGAAATGAAAATCATTCTCGAAGACGAACACCCGGTGCAAACCAATCCAAGGCGGTTTGCCCCGAAAGAAAAAGAAGTGCTAGAAAAAACAGTAAACGAGTGGTTGAACGCAGGCATAATTCGGGAAAGTAACAGTGATTATGCGAGTCCGGTAGTGCTAGCGAAGAAGAAAGATGGTTCTATGCGGGTGTGCGTAGACTACCGTGAGCTCAACCGAAAGATAAAGAAGGATTGTTTTCCGATGAGGAATATGGAAGACCAAATTGACAAGCTACAAGGGGCAAAAGTATTCACAACGCTGGATTTGAAGAATTCTTTCTTCCACGTGCCGATAGAGAAGTATAGCCAGAAGTATACGGCGTTTGTGACACATACAGGCCAGTACGAGTTTCTACGAGCTCCATTCGGCCTGTGTAACAGTCCAGCATGCTTTAGTCGGTTTGTGGCCAACGCGTTCCGTGAACTGATCAAAAGCGGTGAAATATTAGTGTATGTGGATGATTTGATCATTGCGACAAACAGTGAAGAAGAGAACATTATCACGTTGAAAAAGTTGTTCAAGGTTGCCAGTGCAAACGGAATTGAGTTCAATTGGAAGAAATCTCAATTTCTTAAGCCCGAAGTGGAATATTTAGGATTTGTTATTAAGGATGGTACCTATAGTATTTCGCCCGATAAATTAAAAGCAATACATTCTTTTCCGGTGCCAAGAAACGTGAAGGAGTTACAAAGGTTTCTAGGTTTGACGAGTTATTTTCGTAAGTTTATCGAATGCTACGCGATAATGGCTAAACCACTAACGGACTTGATGCGTAAAAATGTTGAATACGAGTTTACAAATATGCAGTTGATTTGGTTTGAAAGATTGAAGAAGTGTATGGTGTCTGAACCAGTGTTGAAGATTTATGAAGAAAAGGCTGAGACAGAGGTGCATACGGATGCTTCAAAAGAAGGTTACGGAGCAGTACTGCTCCAGAAGGGCGCTGACGATCATTTCCATCCTGTTTATTATATGAGCCACCAAACAAATGATGCAGAGAAAAACTACAGTGCGTACCATTTGGAAGTATTAGCCGTTGTGCGAGCGGTAGAGAAATTTCGTGTCTATTTGCTTGGAATACCTTTCAAAATTGTAACAGACTGTTCGGCTTTTCAACACACCTTTAAAGCCAAGGAACTTTCTGCGCGCATAGCCCGATGGGCTTTAATGCTGGAAGAATATGATTATAAAGTAATTCATAGACCAGGAACGTCAATGAAGCATGTAGATGCTTTAAGTCGAGCTGTTATGATTGTAACGAATGATCCGGTGGTAGAGATGATAATAACTGCGCAAAAGAAAGACGAAAGAATTTCAGCCATACGACAATTATTAACAACACAAACTTATGATGATTACTGTATGAACGGCGAAGTTGTGATGAAGTTGGTGAAAGGTAAAGAAGTTATAGTCGTACCTGCAGAATTACAAGGCGAAATTATAAGAAGAGCCCATGAAAACGGACATTTCGGAGTGCGTAAACTGGAAGATATGATAGGTCGCGATTATTACATACCGAATCTCTCAGAGAAGATAAAGAGGAAGATCGAATGTTGCGTAAAGTGTTTGATTGCGGAACGTAAAAGAGGCAAAATAGACGGAATGCTGTATCCAATAGAAAAGGGAGAGGTGCCGTTTGACACCTATCACGTTGACCACGTGGGTCCAATGGCGGTTACGGATAAAATGTATAAATATATTTTTGTTGTGGTGGATGCGTTCACCAAGTACACGTGGATATATCCGACGAAGACGACAGCTTCCAATGAGGTTATTCAGCGATTGCGTAATCAAAGCGAAATGTTTGGAAACCCACGAAGAATAGTAAGCGATAAGGGATCTGCATTTACGTCAAACAGTTTCAAACAATATTGCGAGGAAGAGAATATTGAACATATTGAAATAGTTACGGGCGTGCCGCGTGGCAATGGACAGGTCGAAAGAGCAAATCAGGTGATACTAGCAATGTTGACCAAGTTATGTGTAAACGATTCGCGAAAGTGGTACAAACACGTTGGAGACGTACAAAAATGGATTAATTTGAACGTACATCAGTCGACTAGGGTCACACCTTTCCAAGCGATGTTTGGGGTGACAATGCGGCATAAAGAAGATTTGCGTTTATCGGAATTGATGGAAGAAATACGCGTAGCACAATTTCACGAGGGACGTAGTGCGTTAAGGGCTGAAGCTAGATCAAGTATCGAAAGAGCTCAGGCTACACAAAAACGAAATTATGATCTACGCGCTAGATCATCAACAAAGTATGAAGTAGGAGATGTAGTTGTGGTACAAAGAAGCCAATTCAATCCAGGAATGAAAACTGCGCCACAGTTTTTAGGTCCTTACAAGGTTGTAGAAAAGATGCCCAATGATCGATATAAAGTAGAGAAAATTAGTGGCGAGGGCTCACAACATACAACAACAGCTTCTAGCCAAATGAAGAAGTATAGAGTAGAATTGACTACAGAATAACATCCGAGGCGGATGATTTGTCAGGAGAGGCCGTGTGGATGTGTAAGGAGGAATCACGCGATCACTTGCAAAGAATAGAAGGAAGAGTGTGTGAGTGAACGCGACGGTGAGAGTGACGTAGGACGTGTGACGCGAAGTTAGTTGCAATTGACCAGCCGAAGTGTGCAGACGAAAAAACAATCTACTTATCGAACACCACTTACCAATATCACAATAAAGGACTACACTGTTAATCTACAAACAATCTCGGCCTTTATTACATGTATCATAAAAAATAGAAAAAGTATTAAATTTGTCGTACCACAAATAATCGTACTACAATTTCTTTTAAATTGTACCCTTTTTCTAAAGAGCTGAGAAAAATCTATTATTAAAAAGCTATTTTTCTTATTTTTTGGTAGTATTGTATCTACTTCCAACTTTCACTTCCAGTTTGGCGTTGGATTTGGGCGAGTAAATGAAAATGAAAGCATATTTTCGCTGCCGGTTGGTGCCGGAGTTCCCAGTGTGAAGGGAACGTGGTGGTCATCAGGCTGTTAACGCTAAAAGAGGTGCGAAAAGGGTTACTTTTTCGCCATTTTGTTGTTATAAAGCAGCAGTTTAGTGCTTTACTTAGCCACATTTATGGTGGCCTTGACTGTTTTGTTGACAGTTTGCACAAAAAGAAAGTTATACATTTCATTTTCTTTCTAAGCAGATATGTAGGAATGAAGGAAAATAAAAATATCGTGTGCATTTCTTATAAACATCTATAAGGTGTGTGTTGGTGTTGTCCATATCTTCAAAGCTCTGCAAAATGTTCCACAGTGCGCACTATAAGCTCAAACCCCAAGGCGAGACGATGTTTTAAAAACAAAACAAAACACAGAGCATGACAAAGCAGGCGGTAAACAACAACAAGACCGAGGGCACCAACAAAACGAACCGTAGAAAATCAGCATAGCATATGAGCAAGAAGAAAAAAAACACAGCATGATAAAATATAATGAGGCCATATTTGGCTACTGCGTCATATGAAGAAATTTTTCCGGTTTGAATCGGCGCATTCGTTTGGTTGAATTTAGTGTTAACTATTTTATATTTATTGTCAAACTGATTGTGTCATGATGTTCACTACCAAGCTTACGAAATATGGTAACGGTGTAACGCATAACGCCTTAACTAACACTTCATCTTTTGACAGATGCCCGGTATATTGTGTTTATTGCATTCAAAGCCAGATATGCGTCGCAGTTGAAGTATTTGCGTACGTGCATATGCGTGTGCCGGGTTGAGATTGAAATTTTCCACTGTTTCCTTCCTTCCCAGTTTCACCGACAGGCTGAGAAGTGGTCAGTAGTAGTATGCACATCCACACACACTGAAACAGCATCCAATTGTATGAATGCTACAGGTGTTATTGTTTGTTTGAAACCAACATTATCAAAGCATACTTCAAACCGGACTTTTTCTGTCGGCGGCACTCTCGCCTACAAAATCCCCCCTTATAATGCAAGAGAGAGGGAACGAGAGAGCGAGAAAGAGGACTGTCACTCAGCGCAGTAAGCGAACCTTCAACATAGTATTTTTATGTTGTGTTGGCTGTATTGATCGCTTGTTGGTGTAGGTGTAGAAAATCGGCATACTCTGCAAACGCACACACACACGGGGTGGTTGCTGAGGTAAAACAACAAAAATCCGGTGTACGTGTGGAGAGAGGGAGAAAACGAGAGAGAAACAATACGTAGTTATGTAAAGCTAGATTTCACTGCTTCCCTATAACTTTCCTAGTACACACGCGCACACACACACACACACATACACACTCACCCATTTTCTTCTGTAGCAGCTTTCCTGCTCTAACGCATCGGTCTCCGCGTAGGAGATGGCACAGCATAACCGCGAAACCTGCGCGTGTGGTTCCGTTAGTTTGTGGCGGGTTTCCACTGCCGCCGGCCTTCGGAATTGGCAGTCCGAAGTAACGGAAGTAACTCACGGCTAACGGGTTTTCCACGGGGTGGAAGAAATGGAACTCGCCGACGATTTTCTTTTTGAAATGGAACGAAGTTGGAATGCGATTTAAATGTTGCTTTTTGGCTGCTTCTCAAACAAATGTTTCATTTGCAAAAACTCGTGCTAAAAGGATTTACAAATTGTTTTAAAAGTAACAATAAAAAAACCGAATTGTTGTGTGTATACTTTTATCCGTACATCACCGATGACAAGCATTGTGCGCAGGTGGTAGCAATATTGCATGGCTTACTATTACTATTACGCGGTGTCCATCACTACCACCACTACTACACAGCCACACACAATCACATTAAGCGGCGTAAGCGTACGCAAACGCAAGAAGTAGGTCATCAAATCATGCTTTCTTCTCGCCATCCTCTCCCCTACCTTGTGACGTGATTATGCCACCCATATCCCGCCCCACCGATCCACCTAAGAGCAAGAGCCAAGCCCACGAAGAATCTTTCGTTTGGTTGTGTTCGTCCACCACACCACCCCTGTTGCGCGTTGGTGGTGCGGCACCCAAGCCCCCTTTTTTTTTGTTGAAAATGAGTGAGAACTGAGCATCAATCTATGGCGGGTAGGGCGCGGAGGTGCGGAATCGATCTGTGTCGTGACACCATTCTCGAGAACAACATGCCACACAGCACACCACGCCGGATGGCAAAACTGACCCGTCTTGGGGTGATGAAGACGAGAGTCGAATAGATGTCTTTATGATTATTATTTAGATGTAGAACATTTTAGATATACTTTAAACAAGAAAATTACTACAGCATTTAAGAGGTTGTATCCATACTTTTACTTCCAGTTCAACTTAACGACCAGGACAAAGTGAGTTTGGATGACTTCGAGATGCTAAAAGTCCTTGGAACGGGAGGTAAACAACTTGCGAAGCGATGTGATTTATGGTTTACACGTGTTGTGCTAATTGTTGTACCCTCTTCTCCACGGATTCATCACTCTATATAGCCTACGGAACGGTGTACTTGGTGCGCAAGCTTACCGGTGTGGATAAGAACAAAATCTACGCCATGAAGGTGCTGAAGAAGGGTATCGTCAGCCTGAAGAAAAAGACGGCAGAACACACGAGAACCGAACGACAGGTGGGATTGAGTTTTAGGAATGCAAGATTAGGAGGACGTTGGTCAATAATTTTCCTATATTTGAAGGTGCTGGAAGCGATACAGGAGGCTCCGTTTCTGGTCACGATGCATTACGCCTTCCAGACGGAATCGAAGCTGTACCTCATCCTGGACTATGTGATCGGTGGCGAACTGTTTACGCTGCTGTGCAAACGATTGCTGTTCGAAGAATCGGCCGTACAGATCTACATTGCGGAGATAATAGTCGCTATTGAACATCTGCACAAGGTATGCACACGCTAACGAAGCGTTACAGAGCAGTTACCTTGAAGCCGGTTTCTCGTTCGTTCAGAGGATAAAACTAATCATATATTTTCCAACACCTACACCCCCAGCTCGGTATCGTGTATCGGGACATCAAGCTGGAAAACATTCTCGTCGACATGGACGGTCACATCGTACTCACAGACTTTGGGCTGTCCCGGGAGCTCGTGTACGAAAACGAGCGTGCCCACAGCTTCTGCGGTACGGTCGAATATATGGCACCGGAAATACTGAAGCCCACACAGCAAGGTCACGACACTGCCGTCGACTGGTGGTCGGTGGGGGTGCTCACGTTCGAACTACTAACCGGTGCATCACCGTTCGCGGCCGAACCGAACGATATTGCACGGCGCATCACCGAGACGGAAGCAATCATTCCGGAAAACCTATCAGCCGAAGCGACCGACTTTATCCGCAAGCTGCTGGTGAAGGACCCGAAGCGAAGGCTCGGCAGTGGCAAATCGGACGCGTCCGAGCTAAAGTCACATCCGTTCCTGCGCACGATCAACTGGTCGCGGTTGGTGCGGAAACAGATACAGGCACCGTTCCCGCCGGTGGCGGAGAATGAGCGCGATACGCGCAACTTTAGCTCGGAGTTTACCAAGCTGGACGTCGCGGAAAATCCGTGCAGTCCGCCAAAGAATGCAGACCGGCTGTTTAGAGGTAATTTTGGGGTTTTTGTTTGTGTTGTGTTCGAACAAAAAGGTTCTAAACTGTCCTCTCGTTTCGCACCAGGTTACTCTTACGTTTCACCGAAGCTCCTTACCAAAAACGTGACCGATCGGAACAAGTTTATCCCGATCCACAATATGCGGCCGCAGGAGCACTACATCAGGCAAACGGCGTCCAAGGTATGCTCGCCATTGTTTTCATTGTAAGCAAACATTTTTGTTCTAAAAGCGTGTGTGTGTTTTTCTACGTCTAAATCAACAGCAATCGCCCTTCTTCCGAAAGTACACCCTAACGAGCGATTCCCCCATCGGTGTCGGTTCGTATTCGACGTGTTTCAAGTGCCAGCGGTTACGCAGCGGCAGCACCTTCGCCGTTAAGATCCTGTTCAATCACCCGCAGACGGTGGGGTTCGCAAAACACGAAGCGGACGCTTTGCGCCAGCTGCAAGGACACTCGAACGTGGTACAGTTCGTCGAGCTGATCGAGGACAAAAACTACATCTATCTCGTGCTCGAGCTGCTCGACGGTGGTGAGCTGTTGCAGCGCATCAATCGGCAACCGGGCCAGCAGACAGAATCCCGCATACGGGGCTACTTTGCGCAGCTGGTTGATGCGGTCGCTTTTATCCATCGGCAAGGGTACGCCCATCGGGATCTGAAGCCGGAAAACGTTATCTTCGAACGGGCGTCCAACGATCGGTTGCGGTTGATCGATTTTGGGTTTGCCCAGCCACTCGACAACAGCACCGGTGAGGCAAGAATACCGGCCGGTACGCTCGGTTACACGGCGCCCGAAGTGATTAGCAATATGGATGGCTTGAACACTTCCTACTCGCTGGAAACGACCGATCTGTGGTCGCTCGGTGTCATCCTCTACACGATGCTGTGTGGCCAGGCCCCGTTCACACCACGTCAGTTCTTCGGTCACGACAATCTAGCGTCCACCTCGAAGCAGATGGAAATCATTACCGACAAAATACGGCGCGGTTCGTTCGATCTTAGCTCCAGCATCTGGATGGGTGTGAGCGAAGGTGCGAAAAATCTGGTCCGTGCACTGCTCACCGTCAACCCGGAGCAGCGTATTACGATGCAGGAGCTGCAGAGCCACGACTGGTTGCTGTGCGATGTGGCGAAGCGTCGCGGGCAACAGTCATCGCTTGCTGCGTACAGTCGGGGATTGCCCAGCCAGGCGAAGGTACCGTTCGACAAGCTACGGACAAACGTGCGCAACACGTACGATGCATTTAAGCTCGCGGAAGAGAATGGGTTCCGGTTGCACAAGGAGGTAGCCAGCCGGCGAAGGAGCATGGGTGGCGCAATGCTAGTGGTGGAACGGAGAGCGACGAGCAATGGACCGGTAGACAAGTCTACTAGTTCAGTAACAACCGTAGTGCCTAACCATCAAAACACTCTCAGCAGTAGTAGTAGTAGTAGTAGTGGTGGTAGCAAAACCAAACGTACACACCAACAGAAGCACGACGATCTCCCGGTGTCGAGCACGAAATCGATCGAATCGCAGTACAGCAGCTCGTTGGAGGAAAGCACATCGAGCGGTATTGGGCGTAGCAAAAGCAGCAAAAGCAGTCTGTCCCATTCGGGCAGTCCGATGCGTGACACGCGCCAAATGTCCAACAGTTCGGTCGTGATCGTGATCGATGAGGACGACGACGATGAGGTGCGGGACGGAACCGGCCCGGATGCTAACGTACCGCCGGCATCGAAAGAACCGACGGAAGTGTCAATTGCTGTTGCAGATATCTCGCTCGGATCGTCCGATAGTCTCACGAAGCAAAAGAGGAGGACGGTCGAGGAAGCAAAGGCGATGGTGGAAGAGCAGACGGATGAAATTGTGGTCGATGTTGAGGAGGAGGACCAGCCCGAAGCAGCAGCAGCAGCGGTAGTACAGATGGAAACGGTGGTGGACTGTAGCAGCAAGTCGACCGAAAACAATAACAATGACGTAGTGGTGGTGTCAACGACCATACCGCCCCAACCGGAAATCGATCGGGCGACAAAGAAGTCTGGTAAGGAGCGTGTGAAGCTACTTTCGCCGGCCGCAATGCTCTCGGAGGTGCGCCAAATTATGAGCGAAGAGGACTTTTCCGATACGACGAAAGAGTTGCTCGGTGCTTCGATTGATCTAGATGCTCCTGTTATGCTCGGTCGAAACAATGCACCACGGGCCGATAAGGAGAATGAGTCATCGAATAAAACTAGCAGCAGCAGCAGTAAAAATACCAGCAGGGCTAGTAATATGGTTGATGTGGCCGCCGCACCACACCGGACAACAAAAGTGACCATTAAAAAGGAACGACTAGACGCGCCCACTGCTGCTCCAGCCGATGGTTCCGTCCCTGCGACAAACAACCTATCCGCACCGACGCTGATGAAGCAAGAGTTTGTTGTGGGTTTGCGGGATAGCAGCAACAGTAGACTGCTGCCAAGGACACTTTCCGCTCAACCCGACAGCAGCACACGCGACACTGATCTGGTGTACCTTGGTTACGTGGACGATGATGCACCGTACTGCGGGTTCGAAGATGAGGAATGCGAACGATTCTTCGGTTGCTCCGAGTACGATCAGATCATACGCTCGAAAATGTCGATGATGCGAATTCGGCAGCCGCCCAGTGGCGAAGGTTATCCGTACAGTGTGTTCGGTGTGCTCGTCAAACACGAACCGAAACGAATAACCAAACGCCGCATGGAAGTGGATGATACGATGCGCGCAGGGCTTGCCACTACTGTCCCGGTGGTGGTCGAACCGCGCCCGAAACGTTTTCGGCAACTGAACCGGGTAAACTATTCACTAACGAAACGAAGAAACACGTTGGCGCCCGGAACCGCCGAACCGGAGAAGCCGATCGTTATAAAGCGTGAAAAGTGTTGAAAGCAACCCCCGGTTCCGCAACAGCAGCGTTCGTCGTTTTAATAGGTATGATTAGTTAGGAATTTGCTATTTATTTATTACTTTATCAACACCAAAGCCCAAAGCCGAGATCGGCCCGAGAAAAGAGAGAGAGAGAGGAGAGTGGGAAAGAGCAAGAAGTAATGTTTTTCCTCCCCATTGCGCATTATTGTTTACTCTTGTACATAACTGTAGGTTTGTTTTAATACATATTCCCTTTTTTATTTTGTCTGTATTAAAACATCGGTACTGTGCGAGAGAGAGCGAGAGAGAGAGCACCCTTTTGTGTGGTTAGCTTCATACACTTTTCCTTCTGGCTTATTTTCTTACTTTTGTTCGTAAGTTTGCTTCTAAGTTGTTTTACAAAGTAGTGTAAAAATCACCGGGGCAATGAAGCTGATCCTTGGCGCGATATATA
>KZ062833.1:75670-102121 GCA_002091835.1 Anopheles maculatus
GGGGAGGTGTTTTTGTTTTGTTGTCGCTGTACATATACATAAGAGAAAGTGCACTTACAGTGAAGCAAACAAAACCCGATTGGTCTTCATGTTCAGGACGAATGACATAAAAACGAAATGTAAACTCGTGTGAAGAATCTCATCCATCTTTGATTGTGGTGGTGGTGGTGGTGCGTACTGGGTGCCGAAAACGGATACATTCATGGTTCTCAGCAGTCAAACAAATCAAAGCAACACACACACACACACACAAACGTTGTACAATTAGCGTAAGAAAACATAGTGTGATCTATGGAACAGTAAATGTAGTGTGAAAATCTTCCATATCCTTGTAAAAAAACACACACACATTCACATACTACTACGATGGTTCGACGAATTTAAACGAGGTGCGTTCTTAAACACACACACAGCACACAACTGTATGCGAAAGGGAAGCATACATTTGCATATCTATTGTGCTAAAGAGAATCGATTTTAAAATAGAAATTATGGGAAGAAATTCTTTTGCGAAAGAATTTTCTCCAAATACGGTACCCTTTTTCTTTAAGAGTGCGTAAATGTGTATATAGATGTCTGTGTGTGTGCGTGTAAGCGTGTGAATAATTGCATGGGAAAGGAGACCAAAGTAGTAAAAGCAAAACCCCAAGCCTTAAAAGGAGAAAACCGGCATAGACACGATACAACCGGCTCTTGCAGGGGGGAGGGGGGGATCCCCATAGCAACAAACACTAGATAAAAAGGGTTGCTACGTTGCAAATGACGTTAGCAGTAATTTAAGCTAAACATAGTAAACAGCATTAGTTTATGAATAAAGATCGAAAACTACAACGTGTATATCGAACGGTTTTGGTAAGCGAGTTTAGTAATAATGCATAGCGGGGGTTTGGGAAAGGGGAGGGGGGGGGGAGGAAGTAAACGGAACGTAGTTTTTTATTATATGTACATTAGGTATAAATTAAAACAACAAACAAACAAACACATAACTTTACGGACCGACGACCGCACGTACCACGCACGGCCCGGTCGATAATTGATGAAAAATACCTTTGCGCAGTTTGTTAAGTAAACAAAGTAAAACAAAAGAAAACAAAATATGGTAGGGAAGTACCATTATAGCTGGTATGTTCCATTAATTTAAACTATTATTACACACACACACTATATTGCACAATGTGAAGTGGGAGTGGGAGTAAAATTTTATGAACCTAGGAATTATAAACAAAAAAACATAATTCTTGTACATTTATTAAAAAAAAAAGTTATACCGCCTCAATATGAAAACCATCACATGACTTGGTTGGCCGGCCGGTTCGATGCTTCATATCAAAAACAATAAAAAGGAGTAAATTGTTGTTTAAGGTTGCGTTCGCGCGCACGATATTTGTTTTATAATTTATATCCCTTAGCCACACAGACACACACACACACACTGGTGTAAAGAAACTGATGTGTAGTGCAGAAGTATAGTAGTTAAGTAACCAATTGATGCTATGATATTCACATTTATGGTTTTATCGTTGGAGCTTTCCTGGAGGAAATGTGCAAACAAAAAGGAATTAAAGCTAAAATGGAAATCGTTGGAACCGTTAACGGCGGCGTGTCCAGCAGAGAAAGAGACTGTACGAAGGGAAGAGGCAAGGGACGATGGCGACAAGAGAAAATAGTTACAACAAAGCAGAGAAGAAAACAAAAACATATGAATTAAAATATATATTAAAAAGGCAAACACTTAGTTCGATAAGTAGTCACACACAAACACGAAACAGAGGAAAGGCGCAAGGACGAGAGGAGTGGAGGCAGTGTGTAGTAAAAGAAAAAAAATTAACAAGGAGTGTGTTTTCCTCATATAACGTTACATACATTTCTAGCTAAATAATAATAATGTTTGCTTTTTACCATTTTTCTTTTAAAACACCTTAAATAGTGCTGCAATTCATCGCAATGTCGGTGTTGTTTTTGTAGACTTCCGTTTTTTTCTTTGTGTTTCTTTCTTTCCTTTTCCATCAGTTTTGTTTGTTTTGTTTTGAGCAATATGTGCTGTATTGTTTAAGTAATTAGTGAAATTCAAGAGAAAGTAAGCGGAGAACCCAACACTTAAGATAAGATTGCTTCGTTTTGTTTCCTTCTTAGGTTGTAGGAGATCAATCATGTCTGTGTGTTTAAAAAAGGTTTTAATTTTATAATTACCATTCGTACGTTTGTATTGTACAACAAAACAACAACAACAACAAGCCAAACCACCAAACAACCAACGCTTTGGATGGTATTCACACCATGGATGTGAGTGTTTTGCTCACCATGTCCCGGACACTAATTCAGACCAATATTTAGTACGTACTATACACAACCTGTATTTGGAGCATACAGAAGCAAACGTTGGGAATAGTTTGAAAACCTCACAAACATATAGACAGAATAAATACAACAACAAAAAAATGATCGAAATAATACTTTGAAAATTTGAATCATGTTGGATTTTTTTAACTACTGCGCTGCTAATGATCAATATCACAGACAAATGTGGCGTTTTATGAACTTTTGTTGCATAAAGATTCCCGTCTAAGGACCTTCTTTAAGTGTCCTCGTCGAAGGAGCTTTGCCATCAATAGGGCTCTACTACTACGAGACTTTTTCGTCCAGAGGACCTCACCGATTTTAGGGCTTAGTCTTCTCGCCTAACCGATACTACAAGAACTCGTTGTCTAAAGATCCTCTCTGATCATGGAACCATATCTACTAAAGGAACTCTTCTTCTGGAGGGACTTCGACTATCCAAGAGACTTTCGTCAACCAACAGACTTTTGGTCGACAAACGCAAAATTTTCCAAGATTTAACAAAGTCTCTACCTTTCTCACGTACCTAAGGAAGTTCAAGGGAAGTTTCAATTTCTTCTATTTGCCTGTTCGTTTTTTAATGTTTGCTTCGTCTTCGAAACCCTTGGACATTAGAGTCGAGATATATTGTTTAACTTCCTATCGTCTCGTCTTCCTTGCTTTAGTATCGCTTAATATTACCGGTCATCGGTTACCGGATACTACAATTGAGTAATGATCGTTACGTGTTCTTGGTCGATATTTGGACGTGGCTGAAATCTGAATAGAGATCTCGTCCTTCATATTTATCGATTCGATTGATCGACCTACATACGCTATGCTATGTCAGGACATGCTGTAATCAATCAAACCACACAAAGAGTTTCTGTTCAAACAAAATAAGAACTTCGGTGTATTATAAAACACTGCAAAATCCCAAGATATTGCGGCAGGTTGTTTTATGACCCACATTTCCCCTGGTTAAAAAAATCCCTCCGGATCACCGGAGATGGAGATTCCATGGAGATTCCGCCTATCCCTTTTCCCAAAAGGATCCCCATGCATAGATAAGGATGAATCATATTTGATGAAACCCTTCAAATGACCTTTCCACTCCGGACCCTTGCTGTTGTAACAGAGCCAGCAGAGAAAGAGACTGTACGAAGGGAAGAGGCAAGGGACGATGGCGACAAGAGAAAATAGTTACAACAAAGCAGAGAAGAAAACAAAAACATATGAATTAAAATATATATTAAAAAGGCAAACACTTAGTTCGATAAGTAGTCACACACAAACACGAAACAGAGGAAAGGCGCAAGGACGAGAGGAGTGGAGGCAGTGTGTAGTAAAAGAAAAAAAATTAACAAGGAGTGTGTTTTCCTCATATAACGTTACATACATTTCTAGCTAAATAATAATAATGTTTGCTTTTTACCATTTTTCTTTTAAAACACCTTAAATAGTGCTGCAATTCATCGCAATGTCGGTGTTGTTTTTGTAGACTTCCGTTTTTTTCTTTGTGTTTCTTTCTTTCCTTTTCCATCAGTTTTGTTTGTTTTGTTTTGAGCAATATGTGCTGTATTGTTTAAGTAATTAGTGAAATTCAAGAGAAAGTAAGCGGAGAACCCAACACTTAAGATAAGATTGCTTCGTTTTGTTTCCTTCTTAGGTTGTAGGAGATCAATCATGTCTGTGTGTTTAAAAAAGGTTTTAATTTTATAATTACCATTCGTACGTTTGTATTGTACAACAAAACAACAACAACAACAAGCCAAACCACCAAACAACCAACGCTTTGGATGGTATTCACACCATGGATGTGAGTGTTTTGCTCACCATGTCCCGGACACTAATTCAGACCAATATTTAGTACGTACTATACACAACCTGTATTTGGAGCATACAGAAGCAAACGTTGGGAATAGTTTGAAAACCTCACAAACATATAGACAGAATAAATACAACAACAACAAAAATGATCGAAATAATACTTTGAAAATTTGAATCATGTTGGATTTTTTTAACTACTGCGCTGCTAATGATCAATATCACAGACAAATGTGGCGTTTTATGAACTTTTGTTGCATAAAGATTCCCGTCTAAGGACCTTCTTTAAGTGTCCTCGTCGAAGGAGCTTTGCCATCAATAGGGCTCTACTACTACGAGACTTTTTCGTCCAGAGGACCTCACCGATTTTAGGGCTTAGTCTTCTCGCCTAACCGATACTACAAGAACTCGTTGTCTAAAGATCCTCTCTGATCATGGAACCATATCTACTAAAGGAACTCTTCTTCTGGAGGGACTTCGACTATCCAAGAGACTTTCGTCAACCAACAGACTTTTGGTCGACAAACGCAAAATTTTCCAAGATTTAACAAAGTCTCTACCTTTCTCACGTACCTAAGGAAGTTCAAGGGAAGTTTCAATTTCTTCTATTTGCCTGTTCGTTTTTTAATGTTTGCTTCGTCTTCGAAACCCTTGGACATTAGAGTCGAGATATATTGTTTAACTTCCTATCGTCTCGTCTTCCTTGCTTTAGTATCGCTTAATATTACCGGTCATCGGTTACCGGATACTACAATTGAGTAATGATCGTTACGTGTTCTTGGTCGATATTTGGACGTGGCTGAAATCTGAATAGAGATCTCGTCCTTCATATTTATCGATTCGATTGATCGACCTACATACGCTATGCTATGTCAGGACATGCTGTAATCAATCAAACCACACAAAGAGTTTCTGTTCAAACAAAATAAGAACTTCGGTGTATTATAAAACACTGCAAAATCCCAAGATATTGCGGCAGGTTGTTTTATGACCCACATTTCCCCTGGTTAAAAAAATCCCTCCGGATCACCGGAGATGGAGATTCCATGGAGATTCCGCCTATCCCTTTTCCCAAAAGGATCCCCATGCATAGATAATGATGAATCATATTTGATGAAACCCTTCAAATGACCTTTCCACTCCGGACCCTTGCTGTTGTAACAGAGCGCTCCTATAAACTCTTAAGCTCCACTATCCATCCAGCCCGATCGACAGGTGCCGCCGACCCTGAAACAGGATTGTGGGTGCATAAATTTGCTGTCGCAACACGCATCATTCGAAACGGCTGGGATGATGGTGACATATCGGCATCGGCACGATCACCAAAAAAGCAGGCGTAGGTCACACGCGGTCGTCCGTGCGTGCGCGTGTCCTCATTTGTTCCCGGTGCGCTGGATATCGTTTTGATATCGCCCAATTTGAATAAGTGTTACACGCACGTTACGTAACGTTTTTGGAGATGATGCACGGATAACGCCGGTCGATCCCGCACACAAAAAGTAGGCCATGGCTTGCGACTGACTGTCATCCCGTTTGACAGTAAGTAGCAAAACAAACCGCAAACACACACTAGAGGGTCAGCTAATTACACTTTGCATTTTGTTCGTTCATTCATTTATTGGTGCTAGAATTGGATCTAAATTGAAACTACTACATTTAACTAATCGACGATCCCGACGTGGTCGCCGGTTTGCGTTATTCCCCCCGTGGGAAGGAACAGCTCCCCGGGCTGTACGATCGGTGTTGTACGACGGGTACAGGTACGATGCGTCTCCAGTTGTGTTGTGTTGTATGTGTGTACGTGTGTGTGTGTGCCTATGTACAAGGGGGAGTCCAACGCGGTCGATTGAAGCTATGTACAAATCATCTCGTGATCGTGCTGGAACACCCGGCCCGGGAAGAGGAAGCGCGATACTCCGGTTCCCCTTTTTAGCCCTGGGTGGCGCGGAGTCGGGCCAGAGTAGCTTCCAGCGAGGCCAGATCGAACTCGGGGTCGGATGGTGGGTTGGCGCGCAGATCCTCCAGTAGCTTGATGACGTGCTCGGGTGCTGGCGGTTCGGTCGGCAGATGAGCGCCCTGCGGCTGGAATCCGTTCTCATCGGCAACGTACACGACCGAGTAGGAAGCACCGTCCGGTCCGACGAACGAGTACTCGCCAGTTGCCGTCACGCCATTGTCGCTCGTCTGGCGCGCCTTGATGCCGTTGCTCGTTTCGTAGTTGTACGCGTACGAGCCACCTTCGTTGATGATCTGGTCCTGCGCCACTACGGTAGCTTCCGCATCGGGACCACCGGCCGGCGAACGCTTCTGAAGGGGTGCCGGTGGTGCGGCAAAGGCCAGTGCGACAACGCACGACAGCACGATAATCTGAAGGAACAGTTGTGTGTCAATCGAGGCTGTCCCAAGTATCCCCCATCACATCACGCAAAACTTACCGTTTGTTTGTACATGTTCAAGGCTTGTTGCGTTGGCTCGACGGGTTGTAAGGCTGAAAAGCACGCGATGCTCTTGGTTGCTGCTGCAAGCGGTTACTGTTATCATTCCGGATGCCAGGTACGAGCTTTTATACTACGCCGGTGAAAATCTGCCACTTCTTCGACGATCCGACGATTCCCTCCCGATGAGGCGTCCAACATTCTTCAAAGGCTCCGGTGTCTGTCTGGCCGAGCTTCACGACATTTCACCTCCCGCATGGAGAAAAGAGTGAATGAGAGGGAGAGATGTAGTGAGCGAAGATGGACAGAAAAGGCACCACATTGACTCGGCGTAAGAGTGTTTCGTATGCAGATAATCAAACGCCCAGCGCATCTTCATTCGCCGAACAAGACGCAAAGGCGTATTGGGTAAGTTCGGTCACTCCAGTCCACCAGCGGGCGGTGGCGTTGCTCGCGTGTGCATATGCTTAAAAGTCGTTAACATTTTCATACGATCGTTTCAGACGCATCGACGACGGCGGCTCTCGCCTTGCTTTTCGGGGGATCCGCTCGGACCAGTGTCACCCGTCGGTGGTCGGGATTGCATTTTTTGGCTTCACCGGGCCCGGGTGTGATTTATGAAGCCGAACCCCCCCCCCCCACACATACCGAAAAAAGTTTCGGCACCGTTTAGTAGACAGACAGACGGACGGGTCAAAGCATCTCTTATTCTTTTTGTTTTGCTTCTCAGTAGTGTAGGATAATTGCTATCACGGATGATGAAGATGATGGGCATATATGATGGCATCGCGTTCCTCCGGGCTAGATGAAGATGTGTGAAGAAAGGTGCGAACAGGCGCGTGTTTGACCCCTGACAGAAAGTGAGTTGATTTGGGGCTGTCTTTCAAATGCGATAGATCAACCGGTTCTGGTTGATATTTTCAAGGTAATGTGCAATTTTCAATCATCGACCGATAATCAAACAAATTCATCGCTTGATTGAATATTCAATATCATAACACGCTTTCAGGTGGATCAGTCCATTCAGGTTGCTTTGATGCAATGGTAGCGAAAGGCGGATAGATCATCACACTGGGAAGGAGCTGTGGTGCCCAAGAGCAGTGCCTACTTGATAAAAGGTAAGTGGTGTTTTGTTTCCTTGGCAATTGCCAAGAGGTACAATTCTTGATTTTGGCTCTCTCTTCAAATCTCCTCTGGAGGAGGTCTGCTCGTCTACCATTTCTGGCTTCCTTGACTTTTTATTGACACCTAGCCGAACGATCCAAATTACATGGGCTTAACTTGCTTATGTTACCAGAGGTACATGTCTCCATAGCTTTTCTAATGGCTTAAATAAGGCTTGGAGTTCTCAGAGCCTTAGTCCTAGCGATCCTTTAATTTCCCTTGTCCGACATTATTCCTCAATGAAAAAGTTGCCAATTTCGAGTCACAACCTGAAGACTGATTAAACCTGCTTTAAGTTTTGAAAACACAGTCCTACTTTTGGATAAAGAAGAAGACGTTTAAAAGGGGATAGATTACAGTCAGCCAGCAATGCTAGTTGACCGTAAAATGGACAAGAAATTGCTGAGGAAAGCCGGAGCTTCATCGCCTAGGATCTTTATTATTTCAAACTTAAATCCTGAAGTCGTCCAGAGCATTCGTCTAAGACTATAGCATTCAAAAAATGGATAGGAAAAGGGTCTAACAGTGTATATTGCTTCCTAATCGGTTGCGTCGAACATACCTAAAGACAACTTAAACCAGGCGTGGTTGCTGGTTGCGTGTTAAGGTCGTGATTATTATGATATTTTTAGTCACCCCGTTGCACCAATGCGGACCCCCGAAAAACTCGTTTTGGGTTTTTTTTCGGAAGCCGGCAATCGCTAGTCGGGTGCCGGTTTTGTAGACTGCACACGCTAGCCTTGAGAAGGCTAAGAAGGCGATTGATAAAACCCTAACCGAAGCCAAAGCCTCAAACACACAAACACTCAACCAATAATGCTTTCTGATGGTCGGCTCTCTACGGTGGCAACACTAACGATGAACATCATGATGATGATGATGATGGTGATGGGTCACGATTTGTCAGACAGTGTGGTAGGATTAGTCGATAAGCAGTTTGTCCACTCGGTCCAAATGTACCACCGTGAAAGAAGTCGGCGCTGATTGAGAGCCACAATTAACACCGACCGACGTTTTTTGAGAGTGCCCTTGATCTTTGAGGTGAAAATAATGGCAAATTATGCACTCCCCCAGCAGGAGTAAGGGTGTTATAGATGGTGCATTTGTTTTCTTTCGGCCAACAATGCAACACAGGTGAGCGGCGTATGATGTTGAGGATAATTTAAAGAACTTCAATGCTGTGGCAAGCGACGAACGGAGATTTAGTTTTTTGTCCCCGATTCTGATTAAATACTTAATTTAATATGATAAAATCGATGCTTTTAAAACCGGCCATCCGATTACTACAATCTTAATATGCATTAAACGGCACTAAAAATCATTGACCACCTGTGGACGTGATTGTGAAAACGATTTCTAACACTTTTCAAACACCAAAAGATTGCACCAGACATGGTGGAAAAAGTGCGAATCGAGAGGCATTCAATGTACAGCTTAACGAAAAATTTGCATCTAAATGTGCGATCAATATTCGATTCCATTTTGCACAACACACGACCGCAGCACACAATAAAACTGTCATCATTCTAAAGCAATGCTGATAAAAATAACTCCATTTGTTTGTTTGACGCTTTTTTTTTTATTTTCGTTTTCCACCGACTTCGTGTTCGTGTGTTTTGGGGTTGGGAAATTAGATTTCAATACGATACTTCTTTATGCTCGGACGCGAGCTTTCAACAACCGCTTTCCTTGTGCTTTCATCAAAACTGTTGTTCTTAGGGTTAGTAGTTAGAATTTCTTCAAGCACGTTGCATGATTTCTTGTGTGCTTCTCCTCCTTCAATCGTAAATGCTGTTTGTTATCTCTGATCCAAAAATCATGTCGTATGATTTTAACTCAGATGGTTTGTTTATCCTTACACATCTATTCGCCCATATCGAGTTTTTTTTTACATGTGTGCGGCGGCTCAGCTTTATCACGCATCATCCACCTGTGCCATTTTCTTCAGGTCGGGCGAAACGGAAAAGTCACAGCCCGTGCTGGTGATCACTTCCTCCACGGTGCAGTCCTCCGCTAGCTCCATCAGCGTTAGGCCTCGCTCCTTGTCCACGCTGAAGACGGCCTTCTCGGTGATGATCATGTCGACGCAGTTACGGCCCGTCACGGGCAAATTGCAGTTGGCGAGAATTTTGTGCGAACCATCCTTGGCGTTGTGTTCCATCGTGACGACCACCTTTGTGCCGGGTGCTGCCACAAGATCCATTGCGCCTCCCATCCCCTTCACCAGTTTGCCCTGCAGGACGAGAAAAGATAGGAATGAATTCAGTCGTTGAAATGCTTCCCCTTTACAAAGCAATACGACGACGTACGGGAATCATCCAGTTCGCTAGGTCACCGTACTGTGACACCTCCATCGCTCCCAGCACCGTAATGTCGATGTGTCCACCGCGAATCATCGCGAAGCTGTCGTCGGACGAGAAGTAGGACGCGCCGGGCAGTACCGTCACCGTTTCCTTGCCCGCATTTATCAAATCCGGATCGACCTGATGCTTCTCGGGGAATGGGCCCAACCCCAGGATACCGTTTTCCGACTGTAGCAACACATTCATACCGGCCGGTATATAGTTCGAGGACAGCACCGGTATACCGATGCCAAGGTTGATGTGCATACCGTCCCGATACTCCAGCGCCACACGCTTCACAATGCGCTCGCGCATCTTCGCTGCCGGCGTCGAGGAAACGACCGAGCCGGCCTTTTTCGCATCCCGCACCCGCAACCGTTCGATGCGCTTTTCGAACGCCGGACCCTTGATGATGCGATGCACAAACACGCTCGGCATGTGGACCTGGTCCGGATCGAGCGAACCGACCGGTACGATTTCTTCCACCTCGACGATCGTCACCTTGGCCGCTTTGCACATCGGCGGGTTGAAGTTGCGGGCCGATTTGTTAAAGATCAAGTTGCCCGCCTCGTCCGCGACGTGCGCCTTCACCAGCGCAAAGTCACCGGTGATCGCTTCCTCCATGATGTACGGTTTGCCGTTGAACATTTGCATCGGGCGCGGTTCGCTTGCGATTTCGATCGTACCGCCCGGACCGTACTTGATCGGTGAGCCACCTTCGTGGACGAGGGTACCGTATGCGGTCGGGGTGAAGAATGCGGGGACGCCTGCACCGCCCGCCCGGATTCGTTCGGCCAGTGTGCCCTGGGGCGTGAGTTCGAGTTCCAGCTCGCCGGAAAGGTACTGACGCTCGAATTCGGCATTTTCCCCTACGTACGATGCAATCATGCGCTTGATCAGCTTTTCCTTGAGCAGAAGGCCGAGCCCAAAGTTGTCAACACCTAGAAACGGAGGGAGAGAGAGGGAGAGAGAGAGAGAGAGAGAGAGAGAGAGAGGGAGAGAGAGAGAGAAAGATGTAAATGTCTCTTAGTTATCACTCAAATGATGTAAGTACCCTTATTAGTGTTGCGAACTGAGTAAGAGTGAATGATTGATCTTCACGAATACGACTTACAACTCTCAAAAGAGTTGTTAAACGATTCGAATCGCAAAGGTGAAGGAGTAAGAATTAATTAATTCTTTGAAAAGAGTTGTTATTGTCTTCTCTAGTCCTTATGACTATCTTTAAATGCTGCGTTTTGTATAGTCCTTATTTACGAACACCCTTAAGGCTTCTCTTCTTTCATGGCCTAACGACCTCTTAAGGTCATGCCTGCCATTTCTGGCTTACTAGACTAATTGATACCGCATAGTTGGTTAGTCAATCCTCACTAAGGGGGAACGGTCCAGATGAACCCTTAAGGCTTCTTCCTTTAAATTCTTAGGTCTTAGTAATATCAATTATAGAGAAATTACCAGATGAATTATGTGCAGTGTCTGGAATCTTTCAATCTTACTCCATTTTCAAATAAACTCCTGTGTCCGTAGACATTCTCTGCTACTTCTCCGACACTACAATCTCGAGATGGCTTGGGCTATCTAACAGTATCTGTCTACCGCTCTTTAAATCAATACTTCAGTGGCATACTGTGCTTTCCTTCTTCTCCTTCCACACGATCCTTGATCTTTGATCCTAATCCACCAACTGCTGGCATTCCCTGGTTCAAGCCGTCGTCAGTTTTTTTTTTTTGGAGGGCTTGAGCCGCTCGTAGATAGACGAAACTTTAGTGCTGCCCCAAAAATCACCTGATCTGTGCCGCAGCCATCATTAGCCTTGTTACGTACGAACAATATTTAGTGATAAGCGCCACCGTCACCCCACGGTTTCGCAAAGAATCGTTTCGGTGGCGGGAGCGAGCGTCGAACCAGTTTCTTCCTGGATTTGTGTGTCACTTATCTTGAGACGGCGCGTAACAAACCACCCCTGACTGCAGCCGTGACATCACGCCACACACACATTGTCTGATTGTGGGCAGTCAGACGTTTTATTTTTATTTTCGTCCAGTTATTCTTGGGATGCATCACTTTGATTAGTAGCGAATTCCCATCCGTTTCGCAACATTTCTCAACTAACGCGAAGACAACACTGCTTCTGACACTTTTAGCCATCCCCGTTACGTCACTCATGTCCCGGAGATCCTGAACGAGTCCATGAAACAGGCCGAACCATTCGATTCACACGCACCGTTCAGCATCGTTCCCTCACCCGCGCAACAAACCAGGACGACAGTGTTGACATTTGCATTCGTACCACCGAAGGAGAACCCCGGTGGAGGAGTAGTGTGCCTTTTTTCGAATCGGTCAAAGTGGCGTCGACCATTTATTTAGGCATTCAATCCCGGGCGACACTTTGGCGCGAATGAGTGTCGTTAAGGTCACCCAAGTGTTGCATCCAAGGAAGCGCCAAATGTACCACCGTAACCGGGGATGGGAAAGCTTCTTCCCTGGGATCTCTTCGGGGATTTCATAAAAGCTGTGCCGAAAGTTGATGCATCGTAGGCGATATATAAATATTAATATCTTAGGAATGTGATCGTTCGTTGGGAAGGTGCCGGACCGAAACAGGCGAATGTCGCATCGCGTTGGATTACGTTCGACATTCAATGGCCGCTTCGTATACAAACGGGTTAAGTGTCATACTTAATTGATTGACCGTATGTGGAAGGTTTTTTGTTCCGATTTGGCAAAGGTTTTTTGGAATTGTGCACTCTCACTAGTGAGACAGATCATCAAACATCTGTCCAATAATCAATGGGAATCTTCTGAGAGCGACAATGCTGTCTAATCAAATGAGGAACACAGCGCAGTTTGCACAAAACTAGGAAGCAATTAAGTAGTTCTACGTACATAAATATAAGTAGTAGACAAGCAAACGATAACGCTTATCTATGGTAGATATCTTATTCGCCTCCTACGGGCAGTAGTTTACATTTTATGCAGATACGGCACGCGCTTTTGAACCAGATACGGCAAGCTTCACGATACAACAATTTTGCACCTCCTGCTGTAGGATGATCGTAGAAAATGTTCAACCATTCGCAAGAGTGCCAATGCTTTTCTATTTTTGTTTCGAACCGTTGAACTGCTGACGACATAACGAGCCGGCCGCGTGTGATGTTGCCAAGCAACTGGTTGTGCTGATGTGATGCCGTCAAAACACGCTCACAACATCTAGAATTAGCAACAACCGGCAACTTATGGGAAGCGTACAGTAGTCGATTGTATGGAATCGGAAAGAAGGTGTGTTGTGTTGTGCTACCAATACACACTTGCGTGCCGTCCGAATGGAGGAGGTGTGTTATACCCCTAATCGCACCACCACAGCACAACAACGTCTTGCGCTTCTGATAACCTTGGAAATGAAACCGAAAGGCAGGCAGGCACGCGCGTTCCGTTTCGCGAGCACAACTGTATTTGTGAGCTGCTGTTGCTTTAGGAAACAAATTCGGCTAACGTCTTCTCAGCCGCCTACTGCTAACCATTTTACTTACGCATACTACGCAAACACCATAGTGCGTTACGTTGCGTTATTTCGTGTGTTTTTTGTTTTACGGTAACAGAAGATTCAATCAACCAAGAATTCGCATTAAAACAGCATGCAGTTTGCTTACCGGCATTGTTAGACACCACCGTGAGATCTTTTTTGCGTTGTTGAACGAGCGCCGCAATCAGGTTCTCCGGAATGCCGCACAGTCCGAACCCACCGACGAGCAGCTTCGCACCATCGGGAATGTCCGCAATCGCTTCGTCCGCGCTGGAGTAAATTTTTGAACGCTTCTTCTGCGTTGAATACCGGCAGGCCAGTACCTTGTTGATGTGGGGAAAGAAAAACAAAACAACGCTTTTAAATATGCTTAGCGTATGCAAATCACTATCACGACCATCGTTGTCGATACGGTCGGTTTTCTTTTTTTTTCGCTAACCGGTTCACCGGTTCAGCTATGGATAGAGGAGGTTCCCTTTTGCTCGGGTTACTAGACTCTTTTTTTCGTTAACCGATCGACTTGCGGTTGCTATTTTGTATTGAATGTGTTTTGCATTTGTGTGGGTTAAAGAGATTCTATTTATTGCTTCACTAGCGTGACGTAATACGCGCTAGGTCGAACAAATATCCCGTTCTATTGCGTACTACCCGTATGAACTGTTTCCAGTCTTCCGCAATGCGTGCGTAACCGCTGACTTAATTCTCAAGCTCAAGGTCAAAATGATTTAAATTAAATACCACTCTAGTGACCGCTGTTTTGCTTACCTTGGAGATTTCAAACTTCAATATTCTACTGTTGAGCCGGCTACTCGCTCCCAACACTTGCGTTCTACAGAGCGACAGTGCCATATTGTGTGTTATGTTGCGTATTATCAATGGCAGAATCGAACGGATACGCTTGCACTGAATACGCGGCACGGTACCGGCTGGCAACGAACGTGGTACAAGCACACGACGACACGGCGCACGATTAGAAATGGATCTATTCCTCCACGCAAGAAGAAACACACGGGAGAACAGAATGGATTTGTTTTGGTTTTGGGCTGTTGCTGTCAAAACATTGTCCAACTAAAGGACGCAAGCGTTTATAGCTCTCGAGTCGAGTAGTTGACATTGCACACCAGATGGCGCATTTGTTGCATTCAAATGGAACGGCCAACGGTTTAAAAAATGTTGTTCATCTACTAAAACCTAAGCGAAAATCAATTAAAAAGACACACAAAACGCGTTTATTTTTCTTTTCTAGTGTTGAAGTTGCTTGCATACTTTATTTGGACAATATTGATGATTTTTCGTATTAGCATTTAGGAAAGAAGAATTAAACTGCTTGTTGGAGGGTACCATCGCTCAAAAGTGCACGAGAAACAGAAAGTTATAATTTTCATCGGGGTTTGCTTGCTTCCACCTAAAGCCTGGCCATTCCACTGAGACTGAATAATGCTTCCTTACAGTTCCTTACAGTACAGCGTGTACAACTTTGATTGATTTTACCATGTGTCGGTCTGTGTGTATAATTTCTCATCCGCTAAATCACAATCAACGGATCGGTCGTCCTTGTCGTAACAACTCATTTAACGCGCCATTTAGGTGGGTGATTTTATGCATCAACTGCGTACCGGTGCAGGTTTATATAATGTTTTAATTTGCTGATAAAGAAAGACAAAACAAACAAAACCACAAAAGCTAACAACAACATTGATGAGCGCGCGCTGCAGATAAATAGAAAAGATACGAAACAACCGATTTACAAACACGTCTGCTTCCGGCAATGGTTGATGGTTTTTTGTTTACAATCCTTCTTCACATCACTATCCTTTCTTTCTTTCCGCACCCCTTTTTTACTGATCGAACGCCGCGCGGATTGGGATTTTGTTTTATACCCTTAATAAATACAACTAGTGTTCACAATTAAATATATTTTTCCTTCTCTACGATGCGTCTTTTGTTTTGTTTTTGCCCCACCTAACAACGCACCTGCACGCCTGTTTCCTGCGCTTTCCGTCCGAAACCCCGTTACGTAGTCCGCTCTAAATATTTTGCTTTGTATCTATAATATGGCTCACATTCGCATGAAATAATATTGCGCAATAAAACAAAAAGCGAAAACAGATTTAAACACAAAAAGGAAAACAAAAAACATTGCTACTACACCTTCCAATTTGGGTTGTTTTTGGCTTTTTTTTATGTTTTGTAGCTTTTGTTAAATATTTTCATCAAACTTGCTGTATCGGCTCCGCTTTCTATAGTTCTTCCCTCCCCCCCCCAAAGGAATCCTAATGAGGCCCAGCATTAAAACCAAAACTAGTACCACAAAAACCGGGAAGGGGGGGGTGTGTGATTGAATACTAAAACAAACCTATGTTGCAACATTAAACAATAACTTTACAGCATAAAATGGGTAAAAAGAAAACAACATTCAGGACCTGCTGCTGCTGCTGCTGCTGCTGCTACTGCTGCACCTAACGCACCTCACAGTGCTAGCAGCCCATCGGTTTCGTCGGACTTTTTCTTACGATCTTTGGCCGTCGTTGCTGGGCTGTTACTGCTGGCGTTGCTGCTGATCGTCGGCAGGGTTTCGGCGACGGCCGCTCGTTCTGCGAGAAACTTTTCAAACTCCTTGCTCGTTAAGCTTTCCTCCGTACCGGCACCACCGGGACCATCGCCGCCCATCGCTCCGGCAGCTGCCATTTGCGCCTCCAGGTGGTCAATATCATCCTGTGTGTGTTGTGTGGAATGTTTGGGAAAAATGAAACGAAAACGATTTGCGTTAGAGTTGGTAGCATTGTAGACTGCAAGCAACATCCAATGAAACAACACAACAACATTCAAACAGAGCAAATGTGCTGAAAACAACCCAAAAGTGATAACAAATTATTCTACTCGATTTATCTACACCGTACTCTAACTACTGCTCCCCACGCACGTGCAAGAACTAGGAACTAGGCGTTATCTAGCGGACCTGCCGGATCTTTACCAACGATACTCACCGGATTGCCCAGCCACTGTTCAATCTCGTCAAATTCCGATTCCCTCGTGCCCTGTCGATGATGGACGGGTTGTTGTGGTTGTTGCAGTAGACAGTGTGTAATACCGTTTTACCGTTGTTGTATTTTGGTTTTGTGTTTGTGTGTGTATTGGTGTGTTCCATCCATCGTAAACGGACGATCGCCACAAATCACAAATCAAACAAACCACCAAAGGTCGATCGGGTGTTTAGTGTGTAGAGTGTGGAGCCCACCGGGTTCCGAATTGATGATGAACGATAATTTGTGGTTGTTGGTTTACAGTTTACAGCAAAAAAATATATATATATTCATGGGGAGTTAACAAACATACAGGTACGAAGAGAAGATGAACGGACAGGACGAAAGAATAGAAAAGAAAAGAAAAAAAACACTAGAGACACACATCGATGTATGAAGAAGCCAAGTAAATACAATGAAAATGGAAGGAAGCAAATAATATGGTAAAAAAATTCTAAATTTATCTACCCAAACTTATCGTAAACTAAAGAAATAAGGAGACTTCAAATAAGAAACGTTTTTGCTTTTAGTCTCGCATTAGCAACTAAAGTTAATTTTTACTATAAATTAACATTAAATGAATGATAATCTAAACGAATCGAAATAAGCAACAAATCGTGATAATAATGGCAAATGTTGATACTAAAGATAAGGACAATATTTTACAGAGCATAGAAAAGGTAGTGAAAAGATTGCGATTTTGTATAAAACAGGAAAAATACAGCTACAATTTCGGTGACGTATTAAGGGGGTCACCATTTGTATTAAAATGTGCGTAAAGTAGTAGCACTGTGATACTGTGCTCAGATTCTTACCAATGCTGTGTTTCCTGCAGTCGCACCCAAAAGATCTAATCTGGAAGGTTCTTTATCGCTGTAATCGATGCATGGATAAGAAACAGAAAGGGAGTAAAATACATCAAAACAGTTCCCACAACAGTGGTACAATTGGGCCTTCGAACAAGGAAGCGAATTCTCACCCGGTGGTGTTTCTCGATTGGGCGAACATATCGAACTCGTCCGATACGACGTCCGGTGGAATGTTGGTGCTGTTTCCTCCCTTGCTGGTGGCCGTTCTGTTTGGCGATTTTGCCGCTAGCATCGCCGAACCGGACTGAGCCGTTACGCTCGTTAGTTGAGCAAGCTGAGACGATGCGGTTGCTGTTGAACCGGCCGCCGCCAGACTAAGTCCGGCTAGCTGTGAGCTAACGTTGGCATGTGCTGCTCCCTGGCCGGCGGCACCACCACTAGCACCCGTTGTTTCCTCGCTCAGATCAATCAACGATGGGTCACGCATTTCTACCGCCCCGAGTGCCGCACCAAGGATGGCGGATGGTGTCGCACTGGAAGCGTTCTTCGGGTCGCGATTTTTCTCGTACCGGGCGTGCCGTAGAAACAGGTTGTTCAGTTCATCGTTCAACCGTAACAGTTCGGCGGTAAGTTCATCGTGCTGCACCTTTCCGATCAAATCGACGATTCGGTTTTGCATTTCTCTGGAACAAGAAAAAGGGACGATGTAATGGAGATGGCAAGATTAAGAGCGAAATGTTTTGAGGAGCACAACATACCGGCATGTAGAAGTAAGATCAGTTAGCAGCTTGTAATCTGCGGCATCTTCCTGTCCCGGTTTGAGCTCGGTTAGCATTTCGCCGAGAATGGACATGTTCATCGCAACTATGTCTAGCTCCGATTGCAGTTTAGCGATCTGATCCTGGGACATCGATGACGGTGGAGGCATCTGGAATTGATGATGGTGAAAAGATTCCATTCAGGGAGAATCTTTGAGATGCAACAGCACCCAATACTTACTGCTGGCGATCCGGGCGTCTGCGACGCATTATGATGTGGTGAAACCGGAAGCGTACTAACGTTTTCCGTTGCTGGAGCACCATCGGGGACACTCTGCGGGAAGTTAAAAAGCAATTACAAATCCCTATTCGACCAGCTGGCAATGCTAAACACGGCTTACCCTTTGCGGTGTGTAAATCGGTGCAATCGCGTCCAGATCCGTCGCGGGAAATTCGATACCCTTGTTCTTCAGCTCCTGATACACCTGAACCACACCGTTCAGGTCGGGTTGCGAACGGAACGCATCGGCCCAGATCTGAATCAAGCTCAGCACCTTCTCCTGTACGATCGGTGGTGGATCGTTCTTCGGTCCGATCAGCTTCACCAACTCCTGGATGAATTCTTTGTTCGCAACCAGTACGTGGAACGCTTTGCCACAGTTCTTGACGCACGTTTCCAGCACGGTTAGCGTGTACATGATGACGGTATAGTTCTTGCCAGCGTTTTGTGCCAACCGTTTGCGGATTGCTTTCATCGCGTCCCGGGCACCGTCCGACGATTCGTTGATCATATCACAGATTTCCATGTTTAGTGCCCAGTTTTCCGAGGCCAGACTAGCATCTGTCGCTTGTTCTGTGGAAGAGAGAACGAGAGAGAGAGGTACGCACCGTTTTAGGTGTTTTAAGCTTGTTTAAGCTAATTTTAGAACCTTAAGACATGTTTGGAGAAAGACACCATACTACCAAATCTATATCGGATGATCATCATCATAACAAGGGTTTTTTTATAAGAATTCCAGGAAAGCTTCATTACACTCGTAAAGAACTCGCTCTCATTCGCCGTAACGTTGTGCAAATGCCTTACCAAAGCAATTTATCACCTCATAACTTCGCCGGAGGCCATTACGTTCGTACCGCCATGCAAATATAGATGCGAATTTTACGGTAAACATTTGCCCCCTTTACAATCATAACAATTTGGACACCATTAGCGTACGTACCCATCATGAGTCATTTGCGTGGTTAGAAAACCTTCAACATACCCTAACCCAATGCCGGTGTGTGTATGTGTGTCCTTTCCAGACAACAAAGTGTCATGCTTGAAGGTACCTTTTGCCGACTAACAAACTGATAAGCGCTGCAATTCCATTACAAAAAAAAACGTCCACATCAGCGTGTGTGCTTATCAGCATTGTTGCTTGTCAGCAGCAGTAAAGCTGTGACTATTATTATATTGAGTCGGGTGGTAAGCTTGTGACTGACCTGAGATTTTATTCTGACGTAGCCGGTCGTGTCCCAAAAAAAAAGCCACATAAAGGGCGAATTCTCTTATTTGGGAATGCTCTAGTCAATCATTTGTTTACGAAAGCAGTCAAAACACAGCGAACAAATTATGCGAAGTAAATAGCCTCTTTATGAGGTGGTGGCTCTTTCGCTTAATCCTTCAGCAGCAGCAGCAGAAGCAGTTCTCATCTTGCGTACTTTCTATCAGCTATCAGCTGCATGGATTGCACACTCGTGCGGTTCAGTGCTTGTATTTTGTTTACCAAACAAACGCTGCTATCTCTGTTATTTTACGCTAATTGATTGGCTTCCTAGCGAACCATCATTATACAATATAGAGAGATAAGACCATCCAGGACCATCGCAGGTTAAAAAAAGTATAACCTTTTTGGAGTCTAGGACTCTTACAGACAATCTGATACACTCGCTCAGAAGTGGTTCCATTCTGCTGTAGCAAATAAAGATTGCACTTCATTCTTTTCTCTATCTCAATAAACATCGTGATTGTAATCTACTTTTTTACCCCGCTACTTGTATAACATTGGTTATGTAAAGTAATCAGCTTCGTTGCGCTTGGAAGATCCATCAAATCAGCCAACGGACAAAACAATTCGCGGCCCGGTGAGCTACACTGTGTTCTTTAGAACCGACGATCAGTGCTGCGGTAGACTAATGAGTACGCCGGTACAGTGCATTAGAGCATGAGAATGTGGCGTGCAGGCGTTTATGAGCATAACAACATCATAAGTACACTAAGGCTCATTTAAGCTCTCTTTTTCGTTTATCAATAGAAGACGTTGAAGCTTTGAACGAGCAGAATTTTATCAAGAAAAATATTTAAAATAACTGTTACAAAATCTAAAGAACAAATAATTAGTTTTTTCCCACCAACTCAGTCATCAGTTAAAGGGCAATAACCCGTCGTTCCCTGACCAAATTTTCCACCTGTATTTTTTACGACTCTCGCGTCTCGCTTTCCCTTTCGGGACGACCCAGCACAATCGTGGAACCATATTTAGTGCAAAGCACTAAACAAAAAGCACAGCATGAAACCATAAAACCACATACACATTAGCACCACGAAAGCATTTCCCATTCTGTGGTCCCTGTGGGAGCGGGTAAAAAGGAAATGCAAACAGTAGTAATAACAACATTCAAATGAGTTCACAATGACACGATAGTACCAACCATCAGACCCCAGTGCTGGTGCCACTTGCCGGAGCAGGAGAATGACAATAATTGAGGCAGTCGGCGCTGTCGGCGGGTGAATAATTATGTAAATCATTTTCTTCGTATTCTTCCACGAAAACCCGGAGCCAAACTCGCGTAACGCACGTCCTGGGGAGCGATTGAAACGGTGACCGATAGGTTCAACTGGTGGTTCAACACCTCTTTCCTCCCTACAGTGCCAGTAATGGATGTATGTTTGAGTTGATTTATTATTAACAGAAGAATCTCTCCTTATTTAAGATCAATTTTTCGAAGCTAGAAGGCCCATTTGAGTCCTCAGTTTAGTCGCGTCGAAACTGTTGAAGATTATATGCAGATTGGCAACCTGGCCATATTGGTAAGACGTGTTCAAGATGGTCAGGATGCGAAACAACTTCTCCACTCAAGCTGTCGCGACGGACGAAGCTGGAACTGTACAGAACCTTTGTAGTCCCAGTACTCACATACGCCTCTGAGACATGGACTCTGTCCAAAACTGACAAAACCTACTTAGATGCTCAGAAGGATTTTTGGCCCCGTATATGTGTGACCTGTATATGGGCGACCCGGTGGTATATACGATAACGGCACCAGTCTTCACACGGCAGGACCGGAGTTAGAATCCCGGCGGACCGCCTCCCCGTACGCAGGACTGACTATCCAGCTACGGGTACAATATAAGTCACAGAGAGCTAGCAATAGCAGGCCAAGACCTCACGAGGTTGTAGTGCCAAAGAAGAAGAAGATATGTGTGAAAGGACTCTACGAGCTGCATTGTGATCCCACTATCGCCTGGAAAGCCTAGCTCTTGTGGGCTGATCATGTCATGAGAATGGAACCGGACGACCTAGACCGTAATGTCCTTTTAGGCCATCCACATCGACAGAGGAGGCGTGGTTGGCCCAAATTGAGATGGTTTGATGGCGTTGATGCGTCCGCGAGGATCGAGGATTGTGTTGTTGTAGCGCCTGATAAGTACGTATGGCCAAGATGAAGGATCATTTGATCTCTTCGATCAAAGATCGATAGAAGAAATTACTTTTGTTTTATGTAGAATGACTCTTGAGCGTAGGATTCTATCAAAGTTGTATTAATTGAGCCATCTGTAGAGTTTTGTTTGTTATCGTAATTGCCAAAACTAGCTTCGTTATGAGCCAAATCCTTCAACCGCATAAATATACCCCAAACTGTAGAGACACACGTTCGATATTCGAACGGCTGTCATGGTGCGTGTTTCACGCATCATCGCCTCGTATCCCGGTCCCGCAAGTCCCCCGCAGGCCGGTCACAATAAGGAAAGGGAAAACCTTTAACCGCTCGGTATTATCAGGGAGGCCCCGCACCATCAATTTTCCAAGCAAAAGGAACTGCAAGGTATGGTGGTCTGGACGGGTAGCAAGAATGGTGGCTTCATTTACTATGGTTTCTTCTTCGTGTGGTGAATAAACATGACACCAACTCCGACGACGACAACGTCTGTCGCGACCGCGACGATAGAGCGCGCGTGTTGTTAATTCGTGGAAATAAACCCCTGGACGAAAGAGAGTGCGAGAGAGAACGAAAATAGGATGATCGAAGACCGGGGACGGGTGATTTCCGGTCGGGCATTGGTCGGGCGGGGTGGCATATATGCACCTAGACCAAGCCCACACGACGGAGCATCATCGTCACGGCAATTGTTATTGTTTGGAGTGGAGGAACAGTTGAATCAGATGCAGTTTCCTCCGCCAACGCACTGGAACCACTTACACACACGTACCGAATGAGTGTTATTGGTGTTTGTTTTTGCCGTGTTCCACCTGGGTTCCTCCGGGCCGTGCCCTACCATTCCGCCGCCCACTACCGAATAATTTTTCAATAGGGCGGCTCAATCATCATTTAGCGACGGTCGTGAGTCACCGAACAACAGAACCAGCATCATCAGCGACGTAACTCCATATGTTTTGTGCGTTTAAATAGGTAGCTATTTTAAATTGTAAAGCAATAAAACATAACCGACCTCGTATTGTGAAGATAATTTCCATTAGTTTGTGGAAAATTTTAAATTTCTTCACGCTTTAAAGACGTAATTGCGCAACTCGAAACGGGGAGATTTATGTAAGCCGATGGGGGATGTTGTTTTGTAACGGTTTCGCACGCTTGCATGACGCTAATTGCGTCTAACTTTTTTGTTATTACTACACTTTGACTTAATCTTGCTTAACGATCTTTAATTCCGACCTGAAACGAACGAAGTAGTGCTGACGGGGGACTGCTTTTTTGTAGCTCATCGGGCAATATCTTCAAGATCAAGATGGATCGCAATCGATCACAATATACACAAGCAAACCATTCACACACAGCTTTAGCAGAAACGCGTTACTATTATCATTATTCACGTTTCATTCCTTTCTTGCCAGTTAATTTTTTATGCAGGGAATTACGGGATCAAAATTAATCCTCCGTTAGGCGACCTCTTCAAACGCGAGGCGCATGTGTGTGTTGTTGTTGCGCACTTCCAGTCGTCCAGTACTGGATGGATGATGTTCGTCATCAAAGCATTCGGGCTCGGTTTCTTTGACAACCATTGCAAACCACAGAAAATGCGTCAACGTAGTCCGGTTATTTTCTTGGTGCTATAGTAGTTGATGTTAAAAAGCAAGAAAACCGCTCCACATTATCACCATTTGCTTGTGCGGACGACAGAGAGCCGACTCCAGTTCTCAACCAGCAAATGTTTGTACAAACTTGTGAGGCTTCATCGTACAACACGAAAAAAAACCTACTTGAAACCGCAAAAAGTTCCAGCGCAGCAAGGTGAATATAAGATAGCGTTATGATTTCTTTTGCGCTTTGTTCTAATTTGTTCCGGCAGAATATATACGCTCCGTGCGTCCTCAAGCGTTTTCTTACTAATACTTCTTATCATTATCTTGTCCAGTTTGCTGTGTTGTGTGTATAATGCCGTGTCACACAAAACTGCCGAGCTTATCTGTGTTACCTGGGTGGGCGTCATCATACTCTCCCCAGTACTGAGAGATAGCGCCGCTTATCCGCCTCGACCGTGGAACGTGCATGCAGTGATCGGACCAAACGCCATCGCATCCAATACACACCAGAAGGAGTAAAACTGCCTTCATCATCATGTGATGTCAATGCACGCGCCCCGGGTGCAGCACGATTTTTCCAAATTTCCTTCGTAATGGGCTCCAACCGAAGGGGGAAAGTGAGTTTGGACCACCGGTGGACTTTCACCCAAAAAACAAGGCCCAGTTTGATCCGCTGGCGTAATCTCTTTAGGGTTTTTGAGCATGACGTATGCATTTATCGCACCTCAGAAAGGCGAGTTATGTTAACGGGCTCTAATAATCTCGTTTTGGCACCCTGCTGCCTAACTTTCCTTACAGCCACTGGAAGAAAGCGCTGGGCAGGATGATGTTTTTCTTCTTCTACAAATGAAAACACATGAAATGAAACGCGCATACACTTATACTCACCTATTTTCTGCCCAACGGGCGTCGAAAACGGGTTACCCCCGAGGGCACCGACGTTGAAGAATGATGTCATTTTTACTCGAACTTCCTAATGCTTCCTCCGCCTGCAAGAAGATCCGGAGGTAGTAGTTGGCACACGCACGCACGCACTAGAGCTGGGGTTTCAATTCCCCTGAAGGAATTAATTTCCACCGTAGCCAGCCAGCCAGCAGGCACAACACGGTCAACTTTTCTTCTTGCAAGAAAAACAGCGCAAGGACACGCTTGCAATGCACACAAACGCACACGCACTCACAACACTCGCTACCGTAGGTGGGAGGAGGTTTTTCTTTTTCGCTTCTCTAGCCGGGTTCGTTCCGGTCCAGTCCGCGGACACAAATCGATAAATGCGAGCGTCTATCTAAGCTTTCGTTGTAGTAGCCTGTTCGAGCACACACCGAGCACGGCGATTTTCAACTTGGTTCCGGTCACCTGCAATCGGCACCGAAAAAAAAACCCCGATCAATATGATGCATTAACACACAAACAGTCCACTCACACACACGCAAAAAGGGAAAGAACGTTATGGAAAGGACAGCATATATTTAATACCGCATCGAGTCGGTAAGGTGCAATTGTGGGTGCATTCGCATAAATCATAGTCAACGTTTGGAACAGCACCGCCAAACCGCCGGCTACGGTGTGTTACCACGGTGACACATTCTTCAATGCGTTGCTGGGATTGCTTTATGTGGTTTCAGCTGGTTGGGTGCTCTGATTATAGGGTGTCTGCCGTCTTCACTGTACAACTCACACAAATCAATACACGTTTTGTGCAGACGAGAAATGTGATAAAAAAAACTGCGCAGATAAAAAAAAGATACCCCGTGTGGGGGTGTTCTCAAAGTCGGCGTAAAGGGTGCAGATGCAACCTTAAAAGCTGTGAAATGTTGCACCTTACAATAACCCTGCCCATGCACTGTTGCATCTGTTCACTGTTTGCATCTGCTTTTCCTGCTAGAAACGATAAATTCAATGCCGAAACACTAGTTTATTCTAATTTTGTCACGCAAAAACAAGTTACGAGCTGTCAATTGAATGCGTACAAATTTGACACAGCAGACGGCACTGATGATGATGATGATGATGCTGTACAATTGAACTTCCCGATGTTATGATGATGATTCACGCTTGTATCCACCGTAGAAACTCACGACTGGGCCGCAAAGCTGCGCGATGCACTGCATCAAACATGGAAAACTGTAGCCACAACAAAAACACCAACTTTATGCACACAATCAATCTACACTGCTGCCGTATACCCACATGCGCACGTAAGTAAACATACACGTACACTCGGACACATGCAACGGAGTTACTACACACATGGAAAGCTGCTTAGCACATTAGATTCGTTTAGATTTTTGTTTTATTCTAATTTGCACTACAATGAAATGATTTTTTCTGTAACTGCCAGCAGCCAGATGCAAACATTAGCGCCGCACCCACCCGAAACGCAGCAAAGCCCTATAACATAATGGTTGTATTGGTCAAGTTTTCCCGGTACACACCGTTTTTCCACTTTTCTGTATCCGAACGCCACTCGCAATACCCCACCAATATTGTTCACACACCAATCACCCAAAATTCGTCACCTATTCCCGAACCATCTTCACCTCTTTCGATCACCTTCTGTTGCGTGAAAGAAAGGGCAAAGAAACAAAGCTGAATGGGGTAAGTCTATAACATACAAACAACAGCAATTATTTAAATATCCTTCCGAATGAAGAAAGAAGGTGCAGAGCGCGCGCACCGACGGCCGTAGTCAACCTTACTTTACAAAATCTAGGGGAAAACTCGCACGACAACTCGTCTGACTTCTTTATGCGTTGGCTGTGTGTTTTTTCCTGCTCGGAAGAGAATTGGAAAACATCATCCCTGAACGAAAACGTCAAAATGCTGCGCTCCATAAACTTAACGAAACAAATGTCAATGAACGACAATTGCATTTTTCGTTCACGTAAACCCGTCCCAGTCCGCAGCAGATGTCAAAATTTGGGGGGATTTTGACAGGACCCTTTGCGTGGCAC
>KZ062834.1:0-27511 GCA_002091835.1 Anopheles maculatus
CACCGAGGGTGTTTTTCAATTCCCTTCGGTGAAATGAAGATCAAATAAAACAAAACAAAAAAAACCGGAAAAACAACACAACAAGGAAAACCCACCGAAAGAAAAAAATGATGGAAAATGTTTTCCTCCTACCGGACAAATAGGGGCCGGGTGTGGTTGCGGATGTTGCTTTCCTAATGGAGGTTCCGGTCGATGGAAATGTTGTTGTTGTTTTTTTTTTTGGTATCTTCCAGTTCTTCTTTGTGCTTAGGTTTGCTTGCAAAAGGGAGATACAACAGCAAAAAAAAACCTTACCGGACCTAACTGTTTCGTCTGCAGAAAGATAAGACCATCGTCGGCGTTGACGGGAGGGTTATGATTTTACGCTCATTTTCTTTTTATGGTTCAAAAGGGGATTAAGTGGCAAACAGCGACGACGTGGCGTTGAAAGGGATGACAACCGAGTGGGCGAAAGGATGATGTAGTCATGCAGCTCCTTACGGTATGCGGACAAACCCCCGCCCACCGATTCGAATCTCGGGTCTCGTGGGCTGGAAAATCCCACGGGACACACGGGTACGGGTGGTCGGGAGGTGGTACTAAAGGGGGCAACGATGACGCTAATCACCGGCTTGGTCCGAAAACGCCAAAGGATTAGTAAAGTTCGTGACGGGCACGACGGCATCCGGAAGATGGTAAATAAGGACATTACATCTGCTGCTACCGGAGTTGCGGGGCTGAGCAGAACAGTGAAAAGGGTGAACGGTGAACGGCTTTGAGGGAAAGGATTAGGGCGCTGAAAGAACGGACGTATCCCTCCGTACCTACCTGTTAGGCAAGACGACGGCCAGCAGACGATGTTTAGTCCTGGGTGTGCGGAACCGAAGAACACCGACGATGATGCGAGTCGAGCGCACACCGGTGTTGACGATGATGGGTTGGCTTTTTGATGAAGACAGATATCTCTCTATTTCCCGGGAAAGTGTCTCGAGTCGGCAATTAACGTGCAACAGAAGTGGACGTATTCCGAGTACTAATGTGTGTTGCACTATTTTGCACGATGTACACTGTGTGTTGTTGTATTTTTTTTCTCTAAGTCAGTTATATAATTGTTTGTTCGTTTCCAAACAACTGCTATCGACTTTTATGTTTCACAGTTTTCACACTTCACTTTCTTTTATAGTTTTACTTTTTTTAGATATTTTTTTTTCACTTACACTTCATGCACACGTTTATTTCACTTTAACAACAACTTTGATAATCCAGTTTTACTTAAAGTTAAGTACGGTTAGATTTCTCCCGTCACCAATTTTTTTAACATTTCATTTTTCTAATAACTGCTCTTTTTCGTTCACCAAGTAAACCGTCTAGTTGCATAAATCTGTCTTTCACAGATAAAACAAAACAAAACTAAATAAAACCAAATTGTGCCGGGAACGTAAATCACTACAACTGCAGATTGAGGCTGGGCTTTGCCAAAAGTGCAACACGCCGACAAAGGAAAACACTGCTGTGAGCGCACTTGACGAAAGCGAAGTTTGTTGTTCTGGGCTGTCAGTACGACCGGTTAACCGACCTTTTCCAACCGACGGGGCAACCGTACGCCACCAAACCGAACGTGCTAGTGATTGTTGCCGTTGATCCTGTCGAACGGGTGCCCAGCAGCAGCAGCAGCAGCAGCAGGTCCTCCGTGGCCGTATCCAGCAGGACACGAACGTTACCCGAACGAACGCGAGAACAGTGTTGCAATACGGTGGACATAAAAGTGAGTTGTGTTGTTGGATAAAAAGTAATGTTTTGATTGGATTCTATTAAAAGTTTAAAATAGCATTCGATACGAATGATAGCATGAAAAATGTTTATTTAACATTTAACATTTATAAATTTGTTCAATTATTGCTTCAATATCGAGTTGCATGTAACTGTGTAATAATCATGATTTCATCGATTAATCAAATCTATTACCAAAAGCAAAAACAAACCTCATAATTGTTCTTGAAGAATAAATGTTATTTTTTATTTAAGAATAAACGTCGAACATTTTGTATGCTTGATGCTTTTGATTGATGTGAATTGTCCCATCAAATAATTCCCAAACAAAATTATGGGTATTTCTTCTTCTCGTTAACATTAAGCCTAGTTAGGTGTACTCATTGGGGCGGCCCGGTGGTAGATGCGACAGCGGAACCGGTCTTCACACAGCAGGACCGGGGTTCAAGTCTCATCTGGGCCGTTCCCCCATAGTGAGGACTGACTATCCAACTATGAGGTAACAATAAGTCTAGTAAGCCAAAAATGGCAGGCATGGCCTTAAGAGTTCGTTAGGCCAAGAAAGAAGAGGTGTACTCATGTGGTCCACACATCCAAGATTGAAGAAAGTTATCTCAACTAGGAATTGTATGTCAGATAATTTGACATCCTACTCCTATACATGCTTAACATCGATGCTTGAACAATATTTAGGTAATGCGAAACCATAAGCAAATAAAAGCTAATAATATTACAAGTAATTCAAAAGCAGAATACGACTGATTTCAAAGATTTATCAATTAAAATTATTATTACTTATTTATTGGCACAACAACATTTATGATTCTCTATGACTTAGTTTAACCCATCGCTGGATTGTCAAGCCTGCAAGCAGAAAAAACGCAGATCGAGATCGAAAGAAAGTGCAATTATAAATGACATACTTACACGAATTACATGCAATGTAAAATACGTGAATTATTCTACATTATGGTTAAATTAAAACGTTGGTTTTGGGTCGCCAGAAGCAATATTAATTTACTATTTTCTACTTTAACACCAATTATTCCCGTCTAGAAGTGGTGTGACCATTAACTTATAGCTGGACATTTAGCCGCACGGATAACGTTCAGAATAAGGGTTCTTTTCGATTTTGCCGTGTGTAAGATTGGACCCTGCTATACGCTACCAGGCCAGCGGGTAGCCTAGAAAACAAATTTTAAAATAAAATTATAGAAATTAGCCTATGAAAATAAATGTAAAGTCAAAACAAATTAGCAATACAAAAAAAAATATATTTTTTTTAATTAAGTTGGACATATACTTCGATCAAACCGCTACCGACTAAATTGTCCCATGGTGCGAGCGCGCACCCGAACGCACCCGAACGTAAATTCAGAGTTTGGAAGGCGCACGCAACGCCTAGCTAACGTTGGCAGGAAATCGGCAGCCGACGGTCGAGTGGAATCATAATGGGCTGGGGAGTGAGAACCAGCGGGAAAAGCCTGCCCACCATGAGGCGGAAACGAGTCGCACCGTACGGAAGATGATGAGGGAGAGGCGGAACGTCGGCAAGGGAGAAGCAAAGCGGACAGGATTTGATACCGCTGTGGTGGGAAATCCTTGCGACTGACACGCGCCTGGGAGAAAAATTGCTGTCCATAGAAGGAGGTGGGGCCGGAAGATGGTGGAACCGTGCCGTGGTAGAAGGTTTGGCTCATTTCGAGATCGTTCATCGTGAGGTGGAATGTGGCGAAGGTGGATAGGTTGCAGGGATGGGAAACGATTGAACGCCACACGGTAGCACAAGGATGACGGTGCCGATGAGGATGCAGCGAACGGCGAAGGGAAAGCAACACCGTACGCTTCGAGGCTTCGTAAGGCTCGAATTGGCCAGCGGGCGGGAGTGAGATGGGCGATTGCGCTGAGCGTACAAACAGAAGCGCCAAAAGGGATGATGCGAAGGGCGTCGTAGCAGGGAAATGGATGCGCGCCAAAACGAGACAACAAATGAGCAATCATCACACGACCGAGGATTCTCGCTCGCTAGGTACGGACGGTCGGTCGGTCGGTCCGTCCGACGTTGGATCGTGGAATGGATACCGAAAGGGAGGGCGGGTATAATGAGGGGGAGGACGGGAGGATGGTTGTGGCTCGGTGGTCGAGGTTGGGTTGGGTTCGATGCATTCGTCCGAGAAAGGGAGCCAACAAGCGATGAAATCCTCACACCAGCGACCAAGCGACCGAGCGTGCCGGCGGTTGGGCAGCAGCTTTATCAATCACAGCGATTTCGGGCGGTTCGCACAAGGTGGCCAAAATTGCGTGCGATTGGAGGTGTTTTTTTTAATAACGTTTGGGAAAATTATTTTTGATTCAATTACGAGTCTGGTTTTTTGCGTTATGTACGGTGTGAACCTAGCGAATGGATTACTGTGAAATGTCCTTTAACGCAACCGTTAAACCGTAAAGATAGTTTGCTTATTTCAAATTAACTTACATTTTTCGGTTGAAAAGGTTATTAACTCGTACAAAATATGTTCAATATCTTGTACGATTCGATATAATGCATCCCAGTGTAAGTCCTCATATAAACTAATTTTAATAATGTAAATTAAAAAGTAATGCAAACTCAAGCAAAAAAACATAAACTACGCAACAATAGAGGAAACAATTACGACAATGATTAGTTTATTTATATGGCTATGATTTGTTCATAACTTGCATTACCCAAACAACTTCAGAGTAATACATGCGACTTGATATTTATTCATTTTAAAGACGAATAGAATGAGTTGCTGGGTAAGAATTTCCATGAATAATGTAGATCTCTCGTTTATTGCACAATAAATAAATACCAAAGCCCCAAAGCTAAATCCTTAAAGTTGAGCTATCGCTCGATTCTTAAGTATTCGATTATCCGTTGGAGGCACCTTGTTTTTCTTTAATCAAGATCGTTATTGTTATTAAATATGTCTTAAAGGACGTTAACTATAACTAAATTTCTTGATGAATGCATATTGTTACAATTTAATAATAGAATCTTTCAATATCAAGATGTTGCTGTTACAAATATCCCAACATCAGGGATCTTTTCTTATACAAATTTGACATTACAGTTTTGTCTTTTGATTTGATCATGAACAAATCTGAGTACAAGTGAACATCAATAACTATTGTTAATAATGGTGTACTAAACGTCAAGCAAATCTAAATTCTTATGTAAAAAATCGTATCAAGCAATCCCAAGTATGATTGAAATACTTATTTATTTCAAACAAATTTTAATTTGCAAAATAACGCATGATCGTTTTGTTATTCACTCATTTCAAGCAAAATATAAATCTTAAAACCATTAGAAAAAAATTAAAAATCTATTTAATTTTGACCATCCCGCAAACGCCCAGTGTGCCCGTTGGCAGCAACTGAAATTCTGCTATCCGTACAGAAGTACCTCGAAGTACGGTCGGTACGTTTTTTCGTCCCATTCCTCGGTCCCATTTCCCACACACACAGTCCACTCCCTTATCCGTTCCGGTCCTGACTGATGGCCCGAACCGTAACAGCCGGCAACTCGATACCGTGCTGGATCCTGCGGTGAGTTTCCCTTTCGCCCATCTCATTCACCCACCGAGCACGCTTCCGCTGCTCCCTGTTCGGCATGTGTGGTTTTGTGTGCGCATCTTCGCGCGACTGTGTGCATCACCGGTAAGGACTCGGCCGGTGCCAAAGGTGGTGTGGCGTGGAGCAGCGTTGGCACCATTTTCATCGCTACCACCATCCCGTGCCACACGAACGTGGGAGCAGGTCGGGCGTTTTGCGTTATATTTTCCCGTCATTTTATCATTTTTTCCCGCCAACAACATTTGCTCGGGCTGCCTGCTGCTTTTTCCGGTCTGCTCCAGTCGTCCCAGCCGTGCTTCGTGAACGGCGCACAGGTGCACCACCGTGGTAAAGTACGATCCCGAACGGTTGGCAAGTGTAGGTGGCAAATTTCGTCTCTCGTTCTCTCTCTCTCGTTGTCGTTTCTCCTCCCGTTTCGACACGGGTTGGGCCGCGTAGTGTGAGGCAATCGCTCGCGCGCTATGATGATGATGATTCTATAATAAAATATCGAAACACGTTTCACGCCGCGAGGGCTTTTCGGTTTTTGCTGCTGCTGCTGCTGTTGATGGTGCTGCTGCTGTTGATGATCCTGCCGCTGGTGTTGCTGATGTTGGTGATTCTGTGCGTAGTGCTACTGCTCGTGCCGTTATCGAGCCGCGTCAACGGAGGGTTGACCCACCTCCACCGACCAGAAGGCTAGACCGTGCGCGGGCATGTTGTCGTAAATTGGGAGAATGCCGATGATTTCCACGCGACCCAACTTATGGCAAGAAAAGGAAGCGATGCGAGAAAAAGAGAGCAAACGAGAGGGAGAGAGGCAGGCAGGCCCACGGCATCAGGGCGAGTATTGGTATGGGTTCCACGATTAACGATTCTACCGCAGTTCCGCAACCCAACAACCCCCGGAACTTGCTTTTTTCCTTTTTCCACTGTACGGTGTCGTTCCATTTTCGGTAGGGCACGAGAAGGGATCAATTTTTTCACCGCCCAATTCTAGCCACCCACCCCATGGGATGGGCGACTTGGAAAAATCGACGACGGCAACTTCCCCCCCCTCTCGGTGGAGGAATTATCGTCCTCCAGACCTCACCAGGCCCGTAGCACGTTTTATCTCGGTGGAGGAATTATCGTCCTCCAGACCTCACCAGGCCCGTAGCACGTTTTAGTGCCTCTGGCACAGCAACGAGGAGCAAGCGGAGGGTTTGATTTGTTTTGCACTTCTTTTTTTTCTCGATGTCCACCGGCAAATGGTAAAGCTGTGGAAGGTTGGGAAATCGTGGTTGAATAAAAAAAAGGTCCACAAGGAAAGAAACGCATGCACCCTTTCCACCAGGTCCAAAGCCGAGGAACTGGTTTTCCGTTTTCTGTACTTTTTTTTCGTTTGTTTGTCAGGTGCTTTTAGGGTTCTTCTGGTGGAGTTTTTCTTCGGGGGCACGATACTACGGGTATCCGTTTGGGACAGCCAGCCAACCTGGCTCGGTTTCGTAAAAAAGGGCAAAAGTTTTCCGTTTTCCTACCAGCAGTTTCTGGGATACCTTGAACACGCCGCTGCGCATGGAGTTTTAGCTTCGTCGATCCGGTCCCGAGCTTTACGCTACCTGAGGCTTCTCGATGGTTTGTGGCGTGGGACAGCCGACTGTTAGAGGACGGAAAAGTTTATGTGGGAAAGATAGGAAATTGTTGAATCTCCCACCCGGCGGCGTTTTAAGCGAGCGGTGGCCTTTTCCATGCACGACCCGTACAATTGGACTGTCTGTGGGTTGGACAGTGTTGACCGTATGTTTTAGCGTCGTTGTGACTTGGTAATTATTTAGGTGTTTGACGATTGGAAGCAACGATCCGTACCTAATGGGCTCATATGCAGATAGCCGAGGAAGCCGGATGCGATTTCAAAACAGTGAAGCGAATTGAATGAGAAGTTTCTTCTCAATTATGACAATAGATGCCCCAAATCATCGCTTGAATTTTGCGTTTCCATAGGGAATTCGTCATCTGTTGACTACATGATTCCTTCCAAGGGCACCTGAAGCGGATGGGACTTGAGATTAGAGATAATCAGATAAAACATCCGGGTCAGTACTGAGGTGTCCGTTGTAAACATAACAAGCAGTATCCAGACAAATGGATCTGTAGTTTGCATTGTAAGGGGTGAGATTGCGGTATTTATCGGGGATTGGTTTGACATTCGACGAAATACTCTGCTCAGGCATTTCTACAATAGCGGTGGTCACTATTTCTTGAGGGTATGCCTGTCGTTTCAAACAGCAACGAGTCTCTACAACAATGAGTTTCGTTTCTCATTGGAAGAGAGAAAGAAACTGGAGGAGATCGTGAAACCATGATCACCAGACTACCTTAACCAAGTAGTCACAGCGTCGAGCGAAGGCGGATCCAAGAAATAGAAAGTCGCTTAGTTCTCGTACGTTTGACGTAATACTCTCTAGCTGGCAACCTGGAAACGTTGGAAGTCTTATGTTCAACCTAGTATTTTTACTAAATATAATAGTGCATTTTTGTAAACACAGCTTATCATGAACAGCAAGCTTGGATGTCGTCAAATTGAATTGTTTATTTCACCCAGTTCCACTTTTGTACACATAAACAAAATTCAATAACTCCAAATCAGTTCCTCAAAGTATTTTCCCTCACTGTAAAATTTCCAATCGCTCGCACATTGTTCACGCAGCACAGCCCGGTCAGCCCCCAAAGGCAAGATTTATGCCAACCACCGGGCACTCGGGAAAGCAAAGTGTGGCTAAACAGAAAGAGATGCCACCACGTTTAGCACGTACGGCAGGACGAAAGTTCGGCCAAAGATCTTTGCTGCCGTTGCAAACGTTTGCTAACCATGTGCCCACGGTACCATTCTCGAAGTTGGGAAAAGCGAAGCGCTTTCTGATGCGGTACCACACGCTTGTAAAGGTGTCTCTTCCTGTTTCGGTACTGTGGCAGACGATGGGCATCCGTGAGGTTATGCTATGGCTGTTCCGAGAAGGTGAATAGGTGACCGTAAATAGAAACCGTCCTACCACGCTCGGGATCTTGTTAGTTGGCGTGCTGTGGCGTCCAAGGCCGGTGGCGTTGAACGGGTTTGGGGTAACGGGTGCGTCTGGGTTCCGGCTGACATCGAGTCTGGGATTCGATTGCCCAGCCGTGCGCACGGACCTGTGCTTTCCTCTTTGTCGGTGAAGGTTACTGGCGTGCTGGTTCGCGTGCTTACCTGGTGGCCCAACAACGGTCGAAAGCTCGGCGAGCAGACACCGGGTCTCGGGGTGATAATATCTCGAACGTGTACCGCACACGGTACGAAAAAAAACCTGACTCCCTTCATCGTCCTGCTGGACTACCGTTTGTATGTGTGTGCAGTGTAGTGTCAGGGGTTTTTCTTTGCTAGCAAGTCTTGGTTTTGAGGAAGAGTCACTGGGGGTGGCTAGGGATTTGTGGTGAAGGTGGTACCTACAGAAAAAAGGTCGCCAACGGAACACCGGATGAGGCGTGCACGGCCCACACTCTGACAGCCGGCGGAGCATTGTGGTAGCGTTGAAATGATGCTGCAGGATACGACCACTCACGACCGAGAGTTTTGCAGACGTGCCCATGGTAAGGCATACGGTACGGTACGGTTGTTGCAGACCTTTTGCCGGCTTGGGTTTTTGCTTTATGTATACATAATCGCTCCCTTTGGCAGTTGGACTTGGTGTGTTGTGTGTGTGTGTGTGAGTGGGTAGACCGGGTTTTCGTGATTCATCCTACCGAGCTATGCAGATATGCAGACGTGAGTTTTTCGCCGAACCAGGTAAAGTACGGTGCACCTGACTGTTTCCTTTTGTGTATCCTGCGCTGTACACACTATCGACACGAAATTGGTGCGTACAGTTGCAACATTAAGGGAATCTTCGTTAAGTGCATAACATTTGTCAGCTCTTTAGTATTTAATTCTTAGTCCGCGTACATTTTTAAGGTACCCTGGATATAGGTACAAGCATAAAGAACATAAACCAATGAAAGAAACATTAGTCTAAAATGTGCAGTACTTGTTAGATTGTTGATGCTCCGCCAGTATCGCCGGGATAATAGATCGGCAGACGATGTCGCCGGAGCTTGAGCAGTTTTGAGAATTGTTGCTGCAGGCCAAAGCCGTGAAATGTTACTTGCGCCTAATAAGAAACTTAATATCGTTTTAATACCATTTTGCTAAATTGTCAATATTTTTGAATCTATTTTAAGCATTTGTATTTGAGATGCATTTTAGAATTAAGTATAATACGAGCTATTCATATCTCTTATCTGCAATATAGAAACAAGCAATACAGTAACCTATTGCATTATTTAATTTCTATAAAACTGTATCCTCGACATCCTTCCACGTGTGTTTTTTCACCACGTGCATTCCCCAGCAACGGTCTCAGTAATAGTTTTATACTTCCTTGGGGCTACCGTTCCGGGCTGGTAAGCATCCACCAAACCAACAGCGAGCAACACCCAACAGTACCAGACGCACCAGCAACGAAAGCCTCTGCAGAGGAAATTCAACTCACCAAAACAGCATGAAGGTACCATGTGCACAACGTGAGCGCTATTCCTTCGGGACACTTTTCCATGCGCCCGACACGAAGGACTCCCGCACCAAGCGTGATGCTAGAGGATCGTGATCGTGGATAGAGGAGAGAGAGAGGAAAAGTTTTGGAAAATTATCCCTTCCCCCCTGCAACAGTCCATCGTTGACGGCAGGAGTCATCCATCGAGCCATTTCGATTGCAAACCGGCAGTCTAGCAGCATCGAGCAGCTGCTCGACAGGAAGCGGCTCCAAACTCCGGTGGCAATGATTATGACCACGGGCGGAACAACATGCGGGGTTGTAGGTAAACTTTTACTTCCGCACCACGGTACGACCCCTGGGGCACGGTTGTAGGATGTGGAAAAAGCGCCGTGAAGTGGAGAGAGAGAGAGAGAGAGAGAGAGAGAGATATGGTGTGCCGTGAACTGCAGTAGTAGCAGCAGCAACAGCAGCAGCAGGTTTAACTTGTGGCCCCGGGTTGCAAAGGGTGCTGAAGTGGGCCGTCATTTTGTGGAAAACTTTTCTTCTCATTGGTGTTTTTCTCCCGTTCCGTGGCATGGTGTACGCGATGGAGTGAGATCTATCTGGAGTGAGAAGTGTACGGTACGGCATGCTTCCTTGCACGGTGTTGCCACTGCAGTTGAGGCTTGTGGATGGAGATTTTAAACGAGCGAACTCAGATATCGGTGGGTTTTGCGCTTAACACCTGAAGAACAATCCGTTGCTGTTGCCGAAAGCCATTTTTATGCTGGTCTTGTTATCCACGTGTCCGTGTCCATGTGCACAGAAGGTGTGTGAGCGTGTGTTTCGCTACGCTCATTGGATATTTGCAAAGTCTTTGTTAACTTAAAACGATTTAAAATGGATTCAAAATATGAAAACAGCGACAAAAATTGCTGCCGCTAGTGTTGACTGTTTTTCGTGCTAAAACATACTTATTTTACAATTTAATAAACATACGTAATAGTAAGTGAAGGTTTTCATTATCTCTTCATTTTTAAAACATCGGTGGCGTGATGTGTAATGCAGAGAAATGGTTGGAATAGCTAAATCCCGACGATGTCACACTAATCGGTCATGTCAGAATGTTTAAGAAGTTATAAATCCTTATATCCTTATATAAATCCTTATATATCCTTAATGATTGAATTTGAAATCAGAAATTTTATGTTTGAAATGCGAAAGCGTCTTAATTAACAACTGCGTGATTTAGAGGTCCAACTGTATCAGTGCAATTCTTATTTCGAAAAACTAAACGAGTATCTATTTTGAATATCCAGCTACGGGTATATCTAAGTCACAGAAAGCTAGCAATTGCTAGTAGGCCAAGATCTACAGCGGTTGTAGTGCCAGAGAAGAAGAAGAAACGAGTATCATACAGATTGACCAAACGAAAGCATGATTTGATATCTACTTTTTGATGTACTACCGATTTAAAAGTAATTTTACAGCCAGCATGTTCTTCTATTTCTTAGTCTGTTTTGGTTTTGTACTGACATACGTTTTATGGAGAGAATTTCTTCATTAGAGCAGGACATACTTTTGTTGGTTCTCAGCTGATCCTGTACATAATAAAAAAGGCTTATATGCCAAGTATTCTGGTAATCATGATCGTCATTTCTCAATTTGAAGCTCAAACAGTATAAATCTATAACCATTCAAGGGTGTTTTGAATGTTTTCTAGACGGTCTTGACCTTAATTCACTCAATATAATTTTTCCGTTGAACTTGAGAACTGTTTTTAATTAAATAGAAAACAAGGCCCTACGATAATACCCCTACGATGTATATGATCATATCTCTTTTAAAATGATTCATAATCTTAATGTTATATTTTTAGCTCAATTAATTCCATAAAACGGATCATCCATTCAACTTCAACTAAAAATTGTGCAACTCGGGAATCGATCCTTTGAGCTTTTCTACATGCTGCAACTAAAGCCGTAGAGGCTTTCTACAGCCTCTCAATCAATATGCCAGACGTAGCGTAACAGCTGGCTAATTTCCGATAGTGACATTCCTTGGGTCGGTTGGTCCAGTTCGCTAGCCAACACGATTACCGTCAGCGAACCGTTTGGGCTGTGTGTGTGTGGGCCTGACCAAGCTTTGCACAAACATTCCCAAATTGCGTCGTTTTCGTTTCGAGTGGCACGATGAACAACCCAGAAAAATGAACGTCCGGGAAAGGTCGATCGAAAGCTCGGGTCCCGGGTCCCCAAGGTTGGCAGCTGTCAATGTGTTCGCGATTCGTCTCTCGCACTCGCACACTCGCGCCCAATCAAGCAACCGTCCCCGGTTGATGGTTGGTTTATTTATGCACTTAACTTTGTCGTCTTCTAGCATCGTCAACGATGGCAGTGTGGTAAGCATCGATTGCCATCCTCAGGTCGGTGTTGCCAGTTTTGCCTTCCGTATGCTGCCGGCGAAACTCTTACCAGTGTCGATATTTGGCGTACCGGCGAGCATCTGCACCAGGGCATCGTGCACGTCGTGCCCCAAGCAAGGAGACGTCAGTTGATGCGGCTCAAGCAGGAAATATGCACAACTTTGCCAATATTGTCATCATCTGCATCGTTGCGCTGGAGGGTGAGCCTTGACGGATGCGTTGGCATGGTAGCGTAACAGAAGCGGCCAAAGTGCATGCAATAGCCAAAATGAATTTCGAACTGTGATATGAGCACTTTTAAATGAAGCTCTTCAAAACGCGCCAGGAGTTGGAAGGATGGGTTGGGACGGTTTTGTTAGAAGCGCACACTTTAAGTCTGATTTGACGAATATGGTTTACAAAGTACCTCACATTACTTTAGAACATATTTAGTACAGTAATTTATTTACCGAATTGTGATTTCTTACTTAACGCAATGACATGTAAAGTCTGTAAATATTTCTACAAAATCCTTTTTTAATCTGCAATCTTTTTAACTAAACAGCAGACCATTTAAACACGATGCAACTGTTTGTTTTGCATTGCATAAATTCTAGCCGATGTGTTATACCATAGAAAGAGCATCAATTTCAATCTTGATGATGATATTTTACTGCATTTCCTACAGTTTTTCCCACTACTGCAGTCATCGAGGCAAAATGGAGATACATAACACGAGGGTGCACTTAAGATGTGTTACAGCACAAAGTGACCGGAAAGTATCGTTTCGGGGTTTTCGTCAAAGGATAAAGCCATGCTAAGTGGCGGTACCATTTTCGGTGCACGAATGGAAAACCCGACCCGACCAGGAGAAAGAAAAACACTTCGCATCCCTATCGAGCAGCTGGCTCGCTTTCGGTTCCCATTTTCCTGCCCCAAATGCAAATCGAGCGAGCCGTCGTCCAGCGACGAACCTTTGCAAGTGGGCACATTATGTTCATCTTCCCATCATCATGTCTCTTGGGACTAGACGGTGGTGTACAGTCGTAAAAAATTTCCCACCCACTTGCGTGCCAACCGTCTTTCTTCGTCGGTTTCGTGTGGGAATAGAATCGGGCTCTTTTTTTTACATAAGTGTGCAATGAACGTTTCCGAGTAGTTACAGGATCAATTGCAGAGTATACGACGGGAAAAATGTTGCTCTGTATTGCGTTCGGTTGAGTAACGCTTTTTTGCGTGCTGTAGTTTCGGGTTAAGAGTTGAGATGAATGGGGTCGTAAGACAATTTTTTAGGGAAATTATCATGATTAGCACATTTTGACTGCATGAATTCCCATTCCATAATAGATAAATTAGATAATTTTGTATTAAATACTGAAGAACTATTTATTTTTACTGTGATTAGAATGGCTTTATGCATAGTTTGAACTCGCGCCACAGGTTCTAAATGTATTCGCTTCTTGTTTTGGCTAAAAATACTCTCCTATATAATATAATCAGGCTTCGATGGGCCAGTTACGTGAGACTATGAAATTTAATCGAACTCTTATCCGTTTATAACAGTCACAAAGTTAGCTCATAATTAATTTGGTTCGATATTCATTACCTGACATGGCCAACTCATCAATGGCCGAATATTATTAAAATTCAGTAATACCTATCCCTCTTCTTCTTCTTTATTGGCCTGCCACTATGGAGCACGTCTAATAGACATGGCCTGATATGCAATCTTTCTCCAGGAAACTCGGTCCTCCTCCCCCGGCTGCATCCGATATCCCTCAGGTCAGACTCCACTTGATCTAACCAGCGAGCTCGTTGTGCTCCTCTACGCTTCGTGCCGAACGGGTCGCTGACGAGCACTTTTCTGGCAGGGCATGAGTCCGGCATCCTCATCACGTGCCCCAACCAGCGTATCCTTCCGGCTTTGACAACCGTCAGGATGTCTGCATCGTCAAACAGCTCAGCTAGCTCGTGGTTCATTCTCCTTCTCCACACGCCCTGCTCGCACACACCGCCAAAGATAGTCCGTAGCACCCGCCGTTCGAAAATGGCGAGTGCATTGGCGTCCTCCACCAGCATAGTCCAGGACTCGTACCCGTAGAGGACTACCGGCCGTATCAGTGTGCGATATATGGCGCATTTCGTGCGTTGTTGTAGTCTTCTGGATCTCAAGAGTTTGTGGAGTCCGTAGTAGGCACCATTCCCCTGAACAAGGCGCCTTCGGATTTCGCTGCTTACGTTGTTTTCCGAAGTTACGATCGTGCCAAGGTAGCAAAACTCCTCTATTACCACGAGATCGTCGCCGTCAACTAATACTCTGCTTCCGAGTCGTGCACGGTCACGGTCAGAGCCTCCGGCAAGCAGGTATTTTGTCTTCGTCGCATTGATCCTCAATACAATCCTATCGGTTTCGCGTTTCAGTCGGGTGTACGCTTCGCACACCGCCGCAGATGTTCGCCCGATGATATGGATGTCATCCGCGAAGCCAAGGAATTGGAGAGACTGGGTACCTAACCTACATTAAATTTTACATTAAAGGCTCACCAAACATACATAAACCTTTTAAATCTAACTTAGAACTTAAAAACATCCTTAGCATTCACGATAGGGCGGAAGTTAGAGTAGAAGATGGGGTCGCGTGTAAGAAAAACGAAGAGCGAAAGGAGTTAAAGGAAGAGTTGAAGACAACAAGACGAAAGAGGAGGCGATTGAAAGTTTATGTTGTTATAAACATTCGACAGATGAAGATTTTTATCATTTACTTAAAGTGAACAATGTTCGTAGCAAGCTTGTCGTAACAAGCAATTCAAATGTAAGATTCAAACGTTGTCCAGGCAACTATTTAAAATGTTAAAGAATTTTTTCTTACTGCAATCGTTTGCGTAAATTAAACCTTATTTTGTACGGATCGATTCCGACAGATAGCTTTAGTGCATATAAGACTTGGGTATAGAACATTCGGATTCTATATTTGAATTTATTTAGTCTAGCGACCTAGAGGATTCACAATGATCCCAAAAATTAGGAAACGTGTAATTGGAATGTATATTCTCAGGTCCAGACAATCTAACAACCTAAAGGCTAGCTCGCTTTGTTATACCCAATTATAAAAGAGTTCTTTTTTTTCTTTTATAAACTTTGTTATTGGTTGCATTTTTTGGTATTTTTTAAGAAATGAGGCTATTTACTATCATTTATCAAAAGAAAAACATCTCCACAAAACTAATGGAGATTTCTGTTAGTGCGAACTATTCTTTTCTTTTCCAATTTTACATCACCCTCCTAACCGACAGTCCTAATGAGCTATCCCGGCCCGTCCGGAGCATGAAAATGATGCAGCACGAAAGTTAATCCGTAACTAGCAGCAAACATTTTTCCTACTTAATGCTCGGGTTTGTGTGTGCCGATACTATCGTACCGTATAGCCGTAATTGATAAAAATGAAACTGGTGTACGCTGAACAGTTGCTGTAAATGAGGAAAGCTTAAGACTGTCTCAAACATGGTGAATTATGAGCGTACTGTGCGGAGAGATGAAGGTAAATGATGCTTTCCGAATGGCGTGGCACGGTTTGCACAGTGGTTATGGCAGTTTTTCGGGCTTTTACTTGAGTTAAATAAAGGTTTATAATTCTAATTTAAAAATTCTAAGGAAAGATCTTCCTCAATACCATTGCATTGCAAGTGAACAAGTTAAATCTACTTTAATTGATAACAAAAAACGAATAGTTGGAATACAACACAAGCGGTCTTTCGATTTTATCTCTTAAATTTCTTGCGAACTCCATTTTACCCATTGCCGATGATGGAAGAACCAAATCCTAAACCATGTCCATGCTGCCTGGCATGCACACTGCACCATCGTTCATCAATCGTCCATTTCGGCACCTCGAACGCCTGCTGGCTGTTGTGCCGACGTTGGCCCCAAATTGTGCACAGCTCCTCGTCCTACATCGTGAGGCCAGATCAAGGCCAGCAAACGGGATGGGACGGAACGGAACGGTTTGGATCGTGGCAAAAGCGGGTCAGTACATGATTTTTGGCCAACAGCCCAAAATCCTCTGCACAGCCGCTGGGAGGGAAAACCGAGCTCAACCTGTTCCGTTGCACTCTGCCGGACGGATAAATCCCATCGCTGTCCTCGTTGGCAAATAACAAAACAAAGCCAAAAAACAAAAACTGAGCCAGAAAGAAAAACAGCACAGCGCTGGCCGTACGGACAGCAATGGAGAGAAGCGCATAAACACCGGTAGTGAAGGTTCCAACCCTTAAACTCCCTCCGGATGTTGGGATGAAGAACGTTTCTGCCCACTCAGAGCATACATACACACACCGCCGCCAACTACCTCGCTCCGGGGCACATTCCCTGTTCCTCTTTAATCCTGCTCCACACACTTGACGGCTTTCACGGTTGGATTGTCGATTGTCAGGGGAGATGTCGAGTTGTGGGAGATCTGTGACCGGTCCGGACATATCATCCTTCATTCGGACGCTCGACCGACTCGCACCGGCATTTGGGGGCGACCGGGCGAAACAAAGGTTGAAGGGTCGTCGTGCTTTTGCCCTTTTTTTCCCCAGGTCCAGCGTAGGACGGGACGCTGTGTGTCGGTTGTGTCCTGCCGACTGCCGCATTGATGCTTTCACCGGGCTGCCAAGGGTTGAAGTTATTTTTATATGTCCCTCTCCTCCCGTTTTCCATGCCCTGCCCAGGAGTCCTCACCTCGACCCTGACCCACCCGAGTGACTCAAGTCGTAAGTGGCTGAAGCTGAAGGAAATAATGCTCGGTCATCATGCCCGCCTTGCAACTCCGATCCGGCACGACCGAGTTTTTCCATGGGCGCACTGGTGTCCGCGAGGCACAACAAGGAACGGGTCATAACATTTCATTCCTTTTTACGATCTCCCTACGGTACTGGCCTGGGGGAGGGTCGGGTGTGGAGAGACGGGTAGTGGAATTTTATTGACGAACGGATGGACGAACGGTATCGTCCCGTCGGGTTCGAAAGGTTGCAAAATAAGAAAAAAAAGAAAAACAAGGATAAACCGTCCACAGTTCAATATGTGAGAGCGCGAGGTCGAAGGCTAGGATGGAACCGGGACACACACACACACACGCACACAGAAGGGTGAGGGAAAATTGGAAGATGGGTCCTTTTTATCGAAACGTTTCCGAACGGAACGTTTCTGTCCGCACGAGCCACCATGCGAGGACGACTCATCCAGAGCGCCGGCACGCACACACACACACACACACATACATACATAACGGTGGAGTAGTGGCTTCATTTCGATTCATTTTTGCGGCAGAAGGTTGCTATCGCTTGCTGCTCGTTTGCTACTATTTACCAGCGCCGGTTCGGTTGGTGGTGTTAGTGTGGGAGATTGAGCCACATTTTATTACCGCTTTTCCGGTGGGTTGGGTTGGGTTGGTTGTGTGGGACGGCGGCGGTAGGCGAATGCAAATTTCCGATCGACGCTATTTTACGATTCGGAGTGTTGGTACGTAGCTGGGTGGCCAGGATCGATAGGATTGTAGATGCGGGAAGCTGTTGTTTTCTTTTTGGTTGCTCTTTTCCGGCTGTTGTTTTAATTCGATTGGTGGTCACATCACACGAACGATGGGTGGCATAGAGAGTGGGGGAAATTCATCGGGAGAAAAAGTGCAACCATATGAGCTGTGTGGTGAACAATGTTTTGTACAGGAATTCCCATAGATATAATATGTTTAAAGTCTTGTAAAAATGTATCATACAACAACCAAGATAAATAAGTTAAATATACAATTAATTTTAAATCTCCTTCTTCTTCTTCTTTTGGCTAGGTTGAGAGGACTTGGCCGCCACACGTACTTTAGGCTCATGTCTGTCGTGCTAGGGATGGTTTCTACACGACTTCCTAAAATCCTTGGCTTCGCGAACAGCGGCAATGAGCGAGTTCCTGCAATCAAATTGAGAGTTAAAGAGGCAAAGACAAAGTATCTTCTTGTTGAACTCTCCGATCATGATACAGACCGAATGGGAAACAGCGTATCAGTTGACGGCTGCTATCTGGAAATGATAGAGCAGTTCTGCTACCTTGGCACGATCGTAACATGGGATATTAACCTAAGCAGTGAGATAACCACGATTGCAACATGTGTCTATTTGGGGCTCTCTAAACTGCTGCAATCCAGTAAGCTTCTGCAACACATGATATGTACACAGATGCGTGTGGTAATCTTCTACGAGCTAGCAGGACTGTGCTGACAGTGAACGGCAGTGCTCTCGATATATTCAAGTGATAGGTAATTACGACTATCTTTAGCGGTGTGTGCAAGAAGTAAAATGAACCACGAACTAGACCAGATGTTTGCCAGTGCAGAGATCCTGACAGTAGTAAAAGTCGAAAGGATCAGATTTATGCCTCACCAGGAAATTACTTACCAGTGATCCGTTTGAACCTCTTGGGGAATGGATGGATCCGTTGTTGGAAGAATGTAGTTGTGGAACGAATCCTGTGAAAATAAATTTTGTCGAATAGAAGCCAAGATTCAAATTTCCAAATCATCTTAGAATTAAATGTCGTCTACAACTTTCTGCCAGCTAGGATGATGTCGAGGGAGGGACACTCAATCCAATGAAAAGTCGTAAGTATTATTAATGTTTTAATAAATCACTTTCGGACCGTGAAACTGGTAATTATTAACTCTACTATTAATTATTAACCCAACAACGCGAAAATTTACATTCAAAACCGTAGCTTGTACAATATTCTATATTCGTTTGAACTTTTAGGACTTTTATGATACATTACATTTTATGATGTTATGATGGGGCGGCCCGGTGGTAGATGCGACAGCGGCGCCCGTCTTCACACGGCAAGACCGGGGTTCAAGTCTCATCTGGGCCGTTCCCCCATAGTGAGGAGTGACTATCCAACGATGCGGTAACAATAAGTCTAGTAAGCCAGAAATGGCAGGCTTGACCTAAGAGGTCGTTTGGCCAAGAAAGAAGAAGAAGATGTTATGATGTTATAATTCCGAATTCTTCACAACTAATGAATAGATAAATAATATGACAAAAAAAAATACACACGTGCAAAGATCTTTTTGATCATGATAAAATACTGAGGATAAAAAAGAGAAACAACAGTTTTGGGGTTTTATCCAGCGTGAATTCTAGAATTTTGAAAATATGTAACTCATCCAAAAGATCACGATCAATTCTAAATCGGAGGTTTGAGTGTTTATTTGTTTACTGTATTTTATGCAACGATGTTGCCTAAATATGACTTTAAACCCAGATTAAAGATTCTCAAATGCTTCCGTTCGGTAATTGGCATAGGAAAATGCTTCCTTCTCGACGTCTCCTCCTCATAAGCTACACGTAACTGCTGTCACCTACCAGAAAAGACACTCCTTCGTTTCTTATTTCGTAGTGAACAGTCTTCCATAACGCTCATTTCACCACTGCGACAATTTTCCACTCCGCAGACAAAAGTCACAAGTAGAACGAACGCTGACTTGATAAAATAAGTTGTAGCTCTGTCGCTTGCCCCGACCTTTTCTGAGAACTGGGAAGACACTTTTTTTTGTCCTCTCCTGTGTGTGACATTAGTCTTCATGCCCCAACCGTGCCATCGTGTACCCCCCAGCTTCAAAAGTTAACAAAGCGTGAAAGCACACTCCTCGGCACATTTAGCTGGCTTATGTGTCGAGATTTTCCGCAGACAGTAACTCATCGTCGGATCGTGGCATTAGCCCCAACCACATCACCTTTGCCTTCGTCGGCGGTCGTCCGTCCGTCGTGGTAGGGTGGAGGCAAGGCGTTAGACAGTTAGAGGGCTCATGCTCGGGGTGTATTTGTGAGGTGAAAGTTGGTTGGAAGAGATTAAGCTACAGATGGTGCCTGTTTGTAAGGATTTTGGAGCAGCAGTGCTTCAGGTGGTTCAGGTGTCGAATGGCAGTTTCGATGAGTTTCGTGTGGTCGGACAAACTTTTTATAGGCATTAAATCAGAGCTGGGGGTTGAAGTGTCGAAGAACGAAATCAAAACGATATTTGACCAAAAACGGGAAATGTCATGTTTGCAAAAATGACGAAACAATATTATTGATGTGAGTGTAAGGGGACAATAGCGATAACAGTTTCAAAATCGCAATGCTTTATTGTATTGCGAAGACTCTATTCTTTATTTTTAACTACGATATTCATCAAGTATCAATGATTAAACATATTAATTTCTATTGAACTTAAGGAAAAATCATCATTTAATTCTTGTTCTATGCTTATTAAATTGAAGAAAGTATGTACAAACCACTACACCGTGTATTAAAAATTAAATATCAGCAAAGTTTCAGCAAACGTTGAAATGAATTTCTTCCCTTTTGCTGCTTCATCCAACGTCCCCAAAAAAACAAAAGCTAGACAGTTTTTCATCAGCAGTCAGCAGCCGGCTCACCATTCCCATGGGGAAAAGGTAAGCGACGAGAAAAAATCCAATCATCATCTTTGCAACCATCCCTAGACTCAATATTTGCAATACACTTTTGAGACATAAAGGAAAACGACAAAAAAAAAACAAGAGCTGTAGCTCCGTATCTGTGAAACTGTGACGATTGCACTCGTACCGTCGGGCGAAAGGCACACGCTCGTTCGGTGCAGTGTTTTGCTAGGTAATAAGGAACAGGACACTAAAAACCAGACCACCGGAGCAAAAGAAAAACTCGACCGCTCTTACACACGTCCTGCATTTCGCACACAGGAAATTTCGAACTCCGGCGTGCAGCTTCCGTTTTTCGTCACCGACCAGCGTACCTTTGCCGGGAAGTCGGTGGAAAAGTTTACGTCCATAGGTTCGTTTCTCAATTTAGAACCGGCAACATTTCAGTGGCTCTTTTGCAGCCCTTTTTACTGACTGCCGTCGTCTTCGCCTGACACTCCACCACCTCAGCAAGCTTCGCGGCAAACCTTGTCAGCACCGGCAAAAAGCGACCGCCGAAAGTCCGTAGTTTATAGCCGGTCCGGAAAATGTGCCCGCTTTCCATTTGTAGCCAGTTTTGTGTACAGCTCTTTTCGTTGTACCTTACCACCACGGAAAGATGAAGCCGAATCGAAAAGTTTCCCCCTGACCTCAGCGAAATTGCGTCTGTATTTCCGTAGTACCTTTTCCATTCCGGTGCTGTTGCTGTTGGTCGGTGAAAAGTTCTTCTCAGGGCGGAGTATGGTCCGGTGTTGAGGTTTCCGTTTTGCTCGGACCATGCTTGTGAGCTGAACTTTGGCACCCATTAGGCATGGCCATCGTCGTCGTCATCGTCGCCGCCGTCGTCGCCCTGCGTCCCGTTTTGCGTCTGCAAGAACTTTGGCACGAGTTTTAGCAACCGGAAACACCGATGACGGTCCTTCCGAATCCCGGGAGCATTCCTTTACGAATGGGACGAAGTTTTCTTCGTTTTCTACATTTCAGCAGACGAGATCTGTGGTTGCACGAAAGGTCGATTTCAAGACGTTATGCTACCGACCTCGGATAGCACGGAGGCCCGCGGGTCCGTAAGTTTTGGGGGGGGGGTCGGGATAGTTTCGAGGGATTTGCAACGTTTGTCAGTGTTGTATTTCTGTGGGACGGTTGGAAAAGTTTCCCGGAGCAAGGTTAAGAGAATCGGGTAGTGTCACATAAGCGTACGTGTGTTTTTGTTGCAGCTGTCGTAAAGTCTCCCGAATAGCGGGATCAGTAGCCCATACCACGCTCAGTTCCAATACTGAGACTGCTAGGAAAGCAGTTATTCTTTATTTTATGCCTGACTTGCCCGTTCACTTTTTCACGATGTGCGAGTGATGTCTTTGGGGTTCAAGGATGTCTTTGTTTTGGTACTCCTGAGCAAGTGTTGCAGGATCACATTACAATCAACAAAAACAAAAACGATCAGTGATATGAATATTGTTATGGTTGTGCTAACTGACAGGAAAGTGGGAATTGGTAAAAAATAAATAATGTTTCTAGAGATTAAAGTAATTGAGGATATAGTTTACACATTGCAATTAATAATAATATTTCAAGAGTCAGTTTCAAGAGATACGTTACATACTAAAACAGGTGTCCCAAAGAATCTCAACAACTTTTTTTAAATAATTTTTTTAAGTCATTACACAATGATGCGCCGTCGTCTGTCGATCTATTATCTCGGCCATACTGGCGAACGCATTAACACCATCATTCCATCTCAATTTTGGTCTATCACGCTTCCTCTGTATATGAAAAAAGTTTAAAAGAACATTTTGGGTTGGGTCGTCCGGTGCCATTCTCATGACATGACCAGCCCATCGAAGCTTTGCGGAGATCACCGCACAAGAGTCTTCTTCTTCTTTCATGGCCTAACGACCTCTTAAGGTCATGCCTGCCATTTCTGGCTTACTAGAATAATTGATACCGCATAGTTGGTTAGTCAATCCTCACTATGGGGGAACGGCCCAGATGAGACTTGAACCCCGGTCCTGCCGTGTGAAGACCGGCGCCGCTGTCGCATCACCACCAGGCCGCCGCACAAGAGTATAGGGGCTAAATAAACGTTAAATACTATACAGTAATCTTATATAAGAATATAAATTGTTGAAAAATATCAAACATGCTCTTTGCAAAAAAAAAGTGTTAGAAACTGATCAATAACAGATATTACTATCAAAATATATCAAATAATCAACTAGTGTTGAGAATTTCCCAAAGCGAGAGCTAAAGTTACCGTATAACGCAATACCGCTAAATGAATAAAAAAGATTTACTGTTAGTTCCACATAAAACAAAATTGTCGTGAATGTCTGGAAACTCAACACTGATAAAACATTATTCAGATGTTCATTTCTTTAAATTCTTTTTTTTTTTTTTTGCTGATGATCGACATCAAATGGGGCGGCCCGGTGGTGTATAAGATAGCGGCGCCGGTCTTCACACGGCAGGACCGGGGTTCTAATCCCGGCGGACCACTTCCCCGTACGCAGGACTGACTATTCATCTACGGATAAAAAACCAGTCATAGAAAGCTAGAAATATCAGACCAAAACCTACAGAGGTTGTAGTGCCAGTGAAGAAGTCTTTTTCTAACGACTTCTAATCGACATCTTTAGTTTTCGTGAAAAAGCTTTGTACGATATACAGAAAGCGAAGTTTTCTTAGAATATTGATTGTTAGCATTTAGTAAACTTTATTATACTCTTCCTTATTGTATACTCTTCTTGAATATACTCTACTTTATGTACCATTCGATTTTTCAGAACAACGATCAAGTTGCACAAATATGGTAAAGTATCGAAAGATAGAAAGTACTTAGGGTATAGGAAAGTTCTTCTCTCGGAAATTGGAGTCGATTGCCTAGGAAGAGTGGTAGAATCACAGATCTTTCACACGACAGGAGAGGGTTATGAAACCCATCTTCATTTTCGTGGTAAATTTTATTTCCGAGTAAAAAAGATCAGCACATTCAAATCACCATACCAGTATACTAACGAAAGACACAAATGTCACGTAGTCATGTCAAGCAAAAATAACAACAACAAAACAACACAAATATTTTAACCACAGCGAAACGTGCCTGGTATTTCCTGATGTCATAAAAACAAGTGGAAAAACTGGGGTGTCCCTAAAGCCAAAACCACAACCATAGTTATCTGGAACAAAAAACGATTCCGGCAAGTTTCATGTAGTGTAAATTGTAGTACACTGTTGTGTTTCCTTTTCCGATCGTGATTTTTTTTTAAATTTGTGTTTTTGTAGCTTTATTTTTACAAAAAGAGGCTTATGTTACAAATACTTAAGCCTTAAATATGACCTGATTAAAGCATTACAACAGCTACTTTGAATTATGTACATATATGCTTCTAACTAACCCACCCATGACCATAAATCGTTAGGTTAGGGTAACTAAAATCCGGGTTATGAACATAAAATAATTAAAATATTTAATATTCTCCTGTGTGGTATTTGTTTTGTATTATATTTTTGCTGTACAATTATGAAACCTTAATAATCAATAACCCGCTACCGATCCCATTGATTGGACACCGAATTTGTCCATTACACCTTCGGCTAAACGCTTTATGCCTGCCGTCCATTGAATCAACTCCCAGAATTTAAACATCGGCGTGAAACTCATCATAACTCACTCGCTTCCAGTGATGTGTGGTGGGGCTTCCTACGTAAATTGATAATAACGTTAGCACGCGCATCACCCACCAACACAACCGACTGCTGACTCTTCAATCCGACCTCGGAATTCGTGCGATTGCAATACCTTTGGCTGCATAAAACAGACACACAGAAAACCACGCACCTATTGCTACGAATGGGCACATAAAAAAGGTGAGTGTCGAATGCCGTAGGGCTGAAAAATGTGCCCGGTGTGGTGGAGTTTTTTTTTCTTCTGTGAAATGGTATGGGACAGAAGTTTGCCCATGTCATGTACTACCAAAAATGAAAAGTGTTTAGCACAAGCTGGCTTGGCTAACTGCACACATAGCTCTGTTTCTGGATCTTTGAATTGATGAAACAAAATTTCCAACTAAAAAAATAAACACTTATTACAATAGTTTTTCCTCTCATTCGTTGTATTAGTTACTTTTTAATCAACAAAATGGTTAAGAGCACCCATAGTGTGTTTTAGCATTTGCCTCAACGCGTTTGCGTTTGTTCATTCGCTGCCGGGTACCTTTGCATTTTTCCCTTCTTTTTCTCCAATACACCCCAAGCCAACCGAACTCGTGCACCCACACAAGCTCAAAATGGCAAAACTTTTGCGCCATTCCATGCTCATACCGTCCTGCCCATATCCATCGGGAAAGAATCCGCCGGGAAGGATCATAATCCCGTTTTGCGTCGATGCGGCGTGCGGGACCCATGGCGTGTACCTTTCTTCTTTTTTTTTTATTCTCGTCCATCCCAAGTGGGTTTAGTGTGGGTGTGCGCGAGGATTTTCCATTTTTCCCACCGAACACTGGGTGGAGGTGTTGACTGTTTCAATTGCCACGCGGTGTCTGTAGAGCGTGAGCACATTTACGCTCGAGCGACAAGTCAGCCAACTTTTGTGCCACGTTGCCTTGACAGAATGGGAGATCCGAAACGTACGCAGAAACGCAAGTCAAGATACACGACGATTGCACGGACGTGTGTTGCGAAATTATGTTTATGTGTGAATGTGTTTTTGTTGTTTCCCAAGGATGGGAAGCATCAGCCGGGTTTGATTGATGATGAGATAAAAATTTTGGACATTTTTTATGAGGCATTCAAAAAAAGTATACAATTAATTGCTTAAAATTAAAAAAACTATACGAATAAACTAGAAACGATAGCTGTTTTTTTTAATTAATTTCTTTAAAATAATGCTTCAGTAAATTTTGAAATTCAATAATTGTTCGAAGATTTTGAAAAGGCAGTTGGGAGTGAAGAGCAGCAAATCATGAAAATATTTAATATATCTTTAATTGAGTTAAACTCGTCCAAAACCGTGGTATTACTTAAAAAAGGAATAAAATGCATTTCTTTCTTGGAAGTGTGAAGTTTTTAAGTTCAAATTTTCAAGTAAAGTTTTGAGATTTTTGCGCTCTGCGCCAAGCTTCGTGATTCCAAAATTAGGAATACATTCTCCAGTAGTTTACAAATCTCCTTAATCAGTCATATCAGAGAGACAAATCCCTTATTTGAAGGTTTTATCTATGTTCCGCTATCTAAAGATTTGTCCCATTTTCAGTAAGTGCCATGTAATCCTCATCTGAACGGGGAAATGAAGAATATTCCGTTAAAGATGTGTGCAGAGACATTAGTTTGATAGATTGATAACAAACAACATCCACTCCATACCTTCAAGAGAGCAACAAGCTATAAGGATTCAAATTCAAAAGTAATCTTCTTCTTTTTCATTCATGGCCTAACGACCTCTTAAAGGTCATGCCTGCCATTTCTGGCTTACAAGACTAATTGATACCGCATAGTTGGTTAGTCAATCCTCACTATGGGGGAACGGCCCAGATGAGACTAGAACCCCGGTCCTGCCGTGTGAAGACCGGCGCCGCTGTCGCATCACCATCGGGCCGCCCCCTAATCTTTTCTTGAACTTGATTACTACAATTAAAGATTTATTTCTCAATATAGCTTTGTCTTAAATCAATGACGAATAATGCTTGTTCATTCCAATAATTGAAGTCGTTTTAGTTAAAATGTGCGAAACCACTTCAACAAGTAATACAGAAACATTTACATCCCATCTTTACCATGAACAAAATGATCTTTACCACATAGCAGATATTCAGTAAAGAATAAACCACATGTTATAATGCTTTTATAATAGAGTATTGTGAATATAACTATTATGTTTTTCAATTTTATTAGGCGCGAATATTCTAAAAATATTTTTATGTATTACCAGGTTCGAAATCTTGAGAAAATCGTACTACAGCTTTCCTAAACTGTTTCTGTTTCTCTGTTAGAAACTGTTTCTTAGATTGAATTTTAACCCTAGGCTCCTCACTGATCATACCCATGTGATTCATCGGACTACCCATCAAAAATCTAGTTTAAATAAAAACCGAATAAAAATATTAGATATCCTGGTACGAATACTTACAAGGATATATTGCCTCAAAGTGTATTTCCAAAACACCAGCTTCACGTTTTTACCATCGATTGTACCATAATGAACAATTAATCTTCACACGTCACCATGACCGAAGCGATACCCACAGTGCGCATCGGACGCGTTGAAAGGTGCCAACGACTCACAAAAATGGAGCATGCAGAAAAAGTTTTCCTCCCCCCTGCCCCGTCCCCACCCAAAACCCATCCTTCCACCGTTGACACGTCACCATGACCGAAGCGATACCCACAGTGCGCATCGGACGCGTTGAAAGGTGCCAACGACTCACAAAAATGGAGCATGCAGAAAAAGTTTTCTCCCCCCACCCAAACCCCATCCTTCCACCGTTGACTGATGCTTGTTGCTTGCCGGAGGGAGTGACGTTGCTCGAGTGCTGTTTGCCACGAGTTCACGGTGCTGCGAATCGAGTTGACGCTTGTTTTGCTTCAATTTCCATCGCCAACCAATTATCCCGCCTGTCTGTGCTTGCCCATTCTTTTTTTTTCTTTCCCTCTTGCACACATGCGCCACTCGTCTGCTTCACCGCGTGCTTTCGGTAGTACGAGGCACAAAGCACAGGACGACGCTGCCAACGTTTCTAATTCTCTCCCAAAACCCAACCCATCTCGTACACTGCGATGGAAAATCTTCCCTTGCTGCTGCCG
>KZ062834.1:35283-82069 GCA_002091835.1 Anopheles maculatus
TTCCCTCTTGCACACATTTTTCTCCATCCAGCAGCGATTCATGCGCCACTCGTCTGCTTCACCGCGTGCTTTCGGTAGTACGAGGCACAAAGCACAGGACGACGCTGCCAACGTTTCTAATTCTCTCCCAAAACCCAACCCATCTCGTACACTGCGATGGAAAATCTTCCCTTGCTGCTGCCGTGCCGGAACGACGGACGATCTCGGTCCAGGGGTACTGCGAGCGTTCGGTCTCGACGGTTTCCTGCACGGATGATGATAATAATAATAAAGTGAAGAAAGTGTTGGTCCCGTTTTCCGTCCACCGGCTGCGTTATTCCGCAGCAGCTTTACGCGGCGACTAGGGCGAACGTGCGACGAGTGTGCCGAGGTCTGGCAGGTCTTTTTCCTTCCGGCACGCAATTCAGGGAACAGGACGACGCTGCCAACGTTTCTAATTCTCTCCCAAAACCCAACCCATCTCGTACACTGCGATGGAAAATCTTCCCTTGCTGCTGCCGGCCGGAACGACGGACGATCTCGGTCCAGGGGTACTGCGAGCGTTCGGTCTCGACGGTTTCCTGCACGGATGATGATAATAATAATAAAGTGAAGAAAGTGTTGGTCCCGTTTTCCGTCCACCGGCTGCGTTATTCCGCAGCAGCTTTACGCGGCGACTAGGGCGAACGTGCGACGAGTGTGCCGAGGTCTAGCAGGTCTTTTTCCTTCCGGCACGCAATTCAGGGAAGACACAGACCGAATGCAAACCGTTTGCTCGGGAGCGTGGAAAATATATTATCACTACCACAGCCCAATCCACCACTCGCCACCGTCCTCTCGCCACAGCTTCCTCCCTGCTTCGTCCATATGAACGGAACGGCGAGCGCATTTAGCTCGTCGTCGTCTTTCGGTTCTGAGTCATTTATATTCCTCCACCCCGAAGTTCACGCCCCGAACCCTGGCAGCCAAACGTTCCGTTGCCACTTTGCGGCACGAAACGCAAAAGGATTCGCGTGTCCCATGCTGCCTCCCGTCCTCCAGCCTCCCCCAGCGTTTGCAGCGTCCGTTGATGAGCGACCCCCTTCCTCATCGTTCCCCTCTTTCCCGGTCCGTATGCCGTGATGCCGGAGCCCTTGTTCGCTTTATATATGCCTGGAAGGGAAGCATTTTCCTGCTAAGAGAAAAACTTGTGAATTGAACCAAACAGAGCAGTCACAGGAAGCGGAAGAGCCGCGTTTGAGACTCTTCTTTTCGCTCGTTTCGGATGGTGCTCTTTTTCACCGCCTGAAGGCTGCCCTGCTCGACGTGGGTTTTCTTTTCCCGAGCAAGCAAGCAAGCCAGGCAGGAGGACAACAAGAAAAAAAATCCCCAAAACCCGGAAAGAAACAGGTTGTGGATGGTGCTGAAGCTGGTTGCCGTGGTTGGTCGAATAATATGTTGCCAAGATCATGGCATTTTGATTGCGGCGGCTGAGATGCCTTGCGGGTGTGGCATTTTCGGTGGTGTAGCGCTTCAGCGCTGAGCTGCTTCCCGATTCCCATAACCCTAGCTGGCGAAAGAGCAGATTGGCTGACGGAATTGGCTTGCATGGTTGCTTTTGGCTGGCGGATGCGCTGCGTTCGGGGTGAGATGGAAAATTGAAATTTCAGCTAACAAGTTGTATGCGAACGGGTGAAAAGTGTGGCCAGTATCGCCGGTACAGCGCACTAGCGTGTGTTCACCGAGAGAGTGCAAATGGGTCGAGTAATTAGTTCATTGGTGCTGACTTGATGCAGAATGGAGCGGTTTACCGGAGATTGATGAGAACCGTGCTGAAAGGCACAGGAGAGCATCCGAGGAGAGCTCGGTGGTGAAATGATTTGTATGAATTTAAAACCAGTCGGATGTAAATATGGTTGTTTATTATGAAATTAGCGGAAGAGTTATGTGCCTTACTGCCGTAGGAAATCGGGTTTCAAGTAGTTTCGTTCGGATCAAAGGCTACAATATTTGCACTTCTATGCTAAGGATTTTACAAATTTGTTAACAAACAAATATATTCATTTTATTACTAGCTTTTGTGGGCTAAAAAATAATATTGTGTTGGCCTAACCGATAGGAGAGCTAACAATGCAAAATATCATTTAAATATCAATTAATGACCAATTTACCGAACTAACAATTGCTCAATGGAAAACAATTCGATCTGTCGCACTCTCAAATTTGACAATCCTCGGTACGGATTGTAGACTTAGGTTGAAATGTTTCAACATCAATTGCGACTACCCACTGATTGTTATCAAGTCAAGCCAAGACCAAGATTGTTAGTACTTGGTTGCAAGACTGTCTATTCATCTACGGGTAAATCATGTAAAGGATGCCAGAAAGGAAACACCAAGTTCCAATAAAAATGAGTTATTCGTGGAATATACAGTGAGCCAAACGGAAATCCAGGCACTTGCCTGAATTTTGCACTGCGATGAACAAATTTTCTTTGATTTTTTTTTAATACTTTGTGTAGTTTAATATTTTTATAATAATGTCTTGAACTGTCGATTTGCTTATATTTGTGAAATTAGCGATTTCCTGAATACTTTTTTGTCCTGATGGTGAAATATATAGGTCTTCTTCTTTGTTGGCCTAACGACCTCTTAAGGTCATGCCTGCCATTTCTGGCTTACTAGACTAATTGATACCGCATAGTTGGTTAGTCAATCCTCACTATGGGGGAACGGCCCAGATGAGACTTGAACCCCGGTCCTGCCGTGTGAAGACCGGCGCCGCTGTCGCATCACCACCGGGCCGCCCCGTATATATATAGGAAATATATAGGTATTTCTCTCCATTAATGTTGTATGACGCATTTTTAAGTAAAAATGTGGAAATTTAGAAGATTTGAGCATTCACACACTTACAGGGTTTCTTATTTGATAATGCAAAATTACCAATGCTTTTTGCAAAAGCTCCATACGCAATGGCAAACAACGCTAGATGACATTGTATGAGCTTTAGTTGACAGCGGAATCAATGATAGTTTATTGCAAAGTTCTCACATGATATTGTAATGTCACCCGTGGATATTGTGACACTGCCGTGCAACGCTGAGGCAAGTGCGTAGCCTACAGGTATGCGCGTCTACAGGTCCTGCCAACCGGTCATACTACAGCCTGAGGAAACTTCTCCACTCAAAACACCTGTCGCGACGGACGAAGCTGGGACTGTACAGAACCTTTATAGTCCCAGTACTCACATACGCCTCTGAGACATGGACGTTGTCCAAAACTGACTTAACCCTCTTAGCCGCGTTCGAGAGGAAGATGTTCAGAAGGATTTTTGGCCCCGTATGTGTGGAAGGACAATGGAGGAGCCGCTACAATGACGAGCTCTATGAGCTGTACGGTGAACTCACCATCGTGCAGCGAATTAGGCTCGCCAGGTTCCAGTGGGCTGGTCATGTCATGAGAATGGCACCGGACGACCCAGCCCGTAAAGTCCTTTTAGGCCGTCCACATGCACAGAGGAGGCGTGGTAGGCCCAAACTGAGATGGAGTGATGACGTAGATGCGTCCGCCAGAACGGCCAGGATAATGGATTGGCAGACGACGGCGCTAGACCGTGAGCGGTATCGAGGATTGTTGCAGCAGGCCAAGACCGCGAAGCGGTTGTAGCGCCTGATAAGTAAGCAAGCAAGCAAGTCTTCATTTTTGTGGATTTTATCCCAAGTTCAATGTACTGGTTGTTGTAATCGAATAAATAGGATCAGACCGGATACAGCCCATTTAAAGTAAACTATAAATGATAGCAATAAACAACAACTAGAGTATAAGTCTAGTTTTATAATTTGAGCATACTGCCAAATATTTATAAGCTTTTGTTGAATAAAACCATTCTTATGCTTCATCAGTAATTGATTTTGAAAACATAATAACACAATGGGTCCTAATACTTATTGAGTAAATGTTGCTATATGTAGGCTGCCCATCCTAGCTTATAACATGTTGTAAACTATCCATATATAACTCTCGCCATACATTCAAACACTTCCTACTTGTTGCAACGATAGTGATGAGGCATTACGCTATAAAAAGGCCATCAAATGCTAACTGGTGGAATTTTCGCTACCCAACCAAAAAAAAAAAAAACAACCAACAACATCAACCGAGAATAATTATCGCCCACGTGCAGGTAAGCGCAAACAAGCTGAATAAGTAAAACGGACGGGGTCCGGTGTGATCCGGGCGTAATGCCGCCCAACCCAGCTCACACTGAACAGCGAGAAACTTGCGCGAATGTCGTCCTTACGTGCCCAACAGCAAGCGTTGAAATAAATGGCAGAAATGACAATGAAATGTCAACGGCAATAAATTATCACCCTCGTCGCCCGGATAAATGCCCCGGACGACGGACGCTTCACCATCCGCCACGGATGCGGTTTTCCGCATGGGACGTGGGAATCCTATAATCCAAGCGAAATGTCCCGTCGGGCGCCACCCTCGTTGGCTGGCCGCCGGCCGGAAGAAAACCACAGCCGAAAGCGACCAGAAGCGCGTCGCCGGTGCTAGGCGACCGAGACAGAAATGTATCACAATTTTATTGCCCTGGATATAAAAGTTCCGTCTCGGTGTGGTACGGCCCGGATGGACGTAAGTTAGCGTAGGGTGGAGCAAGATGAAGAAGAAAAAAAGCAGCAGCAGCAGAGCCAAATTACGATTAGTGAAGGAGGAGCGTGAAGCGAAGTCTCCGTTCTTATCTACCACCATCGAAGGATTTTTCTTTTCCCCCGGCAGTGGCCCCAGAACGAAACTGTGCCTTGCACGGTAAACCTGCAAGCTAACCACCAATCGTTCCGTTTCTTTTTCCTCGGGGACTGTCCGTTAAATTGACGGTGGCAAAGGAAGTTGCAAATAATTTATTGAGCACCTGGGAAGGAGAGGCATCGCTAGCATGGCATGGGTGAGTGGCATCGCTGGTGGCTTCGTTTTGCCTGCGGGCTAAAGGCCCGTAGTACAGTGGCACGGTAGGAATGAAACGAAAAAGAAAACGGTACGGACAGAAAGAAAATTTATGGGCGACCGTGCGCCTCCATCGACCGGTGTGGTGTGGGAGGTCGAGCACGTGTGACGTGCGGGCTGCGCGAGCACGAACCGGCAGCCCTTAACGGTGGTAACGAATTATTGTGGGCGCACGTATGATAAAGTGGCATGGATATTCGATGGATTGGGGTGGGCTGTGTGTGAGTGTGCGTGGTGGAAATATATTTTCCCTTTGCTTACATTACTGTTTTCTAATTTATGAAGCAAAAATCGAGAATTTTTTTCTGTACGCTGTATAATGCTGAGGAAAACGGAATGGTAAAATTAGGTTAAGTTCTCATTTTTCGATTGGTTTCTGAGTTTTTGGTTGTTATTTGCGTAGTACATAGTTATCACGCAAATACCGAAGTGTTAACTTTATCGTTACTCAGAGATTCAATAATTATGAGGCTTTATGTCAATAAAGTTATCTTAAAAGAAAATTATCGATATTAAATGAAAATGTCTACAAAAAAGATATAAAACAGATAAATAACTGTCAAAATAAGTTAAAAATAAGTAAAAACTAATTCAAATTGACGTAAAAAGGAGAAAACTGAAGGATACTTTCTGTAGTTAAAAGCCAATAATTATTTTATAACATTCAAGATATAGCAAAAGATTACAAAACTCATCAAGCACAACGAAAAAGTTTAATTTCGCAGAAGATGCGTCGTTTACCATGCGTTATATCACGAAGACAAATGGTGACAGCTGCCAAGGGTGGGAAATTAATTAGATCCACTCCTTCAGACGCTAGTCGTGCCGTTTTGCGAGGCTTTCCGATCGATCAGCGATGCCAGCCGCTCTGCCTCCTTTTCTACCACACTCGGGTTGTCATTTTCCGGAAAATCCCTTACGCCGACTCACCGTTCCACGCAACCGCCATGACAGTAAGCGAAGCGTTGCGTAAATCGAAATTTAATCGATCAAAGAACCCGTAAGGGAAAAAGTCATCAGCAACAGAAATTACCGCCCGTCGCGGAAAATACCTACCGGAGTTTGAAGTTCGTGTTTGGGTGAAAACGGTTTTCCAACGGCACAAGCAGCACAAACAACCAAACCAAAAGACAAAAAAAGGAAAACCTTCCCCCATCATCGACAGCTCAACACGCGCAACACACATTGTGCATGGCAGACGTAAGGCAAACAGACGCACGCACCGACACATACAACGTTTTCGGTAGAAGTGTGCCACGGGCCGGAGATCGGTGATGGCCACCTGTTGCCGACCGAAAAAACCGCATCGCGCATCGACGGCAAACGAGGGCAACGTTTCGCTTCACACGTGTCGGGTTTGGTGAGCAAAGCGAAAGCGGGTAAACAAACACAGGGTCGCGCGTGTGAGCGTGAAAAAAGGGTGAGTGTGAGTGTGTGTTTGGTAGGGAGTGAGTGACAGTGAATGGGAGGCAAAAAAAAAACGGCGCTAGTTCATCAGACATGAGTGGCGGAAAAGCCTCTTTGTGTGAGCGCCTCCATAGCAACGCATGAGATGATCCGCAATGAGATGCTTCACTTGAGGCAAACCGCGAAGTGTGCGTGTAGTGGCCATTCGGAATAATTTGACTGAAGGGGGATGAAAAATTGCAAAATGAGAAGGAAGAGTTATGAGTGTCGCTTGAGTTTAGTCGAAGTTTTCTCGTTTCTTTTTGAAACGGAAAGAAAAGAACGTCCAAAAAACAAACGAATTAAACCCTTTTCCATTTTGGGGTAGAATGAAGCAAGAACCGATTGTTGAATTAGTCTCGAACAATGATCAAATGGTTGTTTGCTTTGGTTCCGAGTTTTGTTTCCCTGCAAGGCATGGTTTTTTTATTTCCTTCAGCAGCCAGTGTTTTCGCTTCCCATCCCATCCCACCCACAAAACCGTCCCGTTGGTACGTTGTTGCCATTCCTAGAAACCAAGCTGTCTGTGTGTGCGCCATTTTCCGAAGGGTCGTCTTGTTTGGGACTCGCGGGCGTGATTGAGAGTTTAATATTTAATGTAGCGCATCACGGAGTTGCCACACAAAAACTTCGTTCGTCACCAACAGGGGGACCCCGTTACGGGGTCGAGAGATACGAGCTCGTCACCCCTCGCCGAGCGCGTTCAAGACGGGTGTGATTTTTCGTCGGAAATGCTACCACGAAGCGAGAAAGTTAATCCTTCCTTCGCTGGCCAGATTCTTATTGTTGGTTTTGCTGGGGGTAAGATTTCTACGTTTTTTTCGTATCTTTCTGTTAGCGTCCCGTAGCTCAATTCTATGTTCCTTCATCCATGTCAAATTGCGTCACTTTTGGGAATGAGTTTCTTTAAGGAAAAGTTTCGGTTTTACGCTTTGCATGCTGAGTAGTTTTTTTTAGCTTGATTGTTGTTTTTATTCCCCACTTGCATGTTTGTGGTTTTTTGTTCTGTTGCCGTTGTTCAGGCAGGAACAACAACAGTCTTACTTACAGAGGGATAGGTTTTTTTCTGTGTGTTTCGTACAGGCGTCTGTAATCTAATTGAAGGGATTGCAGCAAAAATCATCACAGTCTTCTTTAAAAAAAAAGGGAAAACATAGATAAAACAGAAGGGAGCTAGAAACTAGCAAAAAGGAATATAAAATTACGTGACTGAAAGCGTAGCGAAAATAACAACATAAGGTATTGGTAAATGCTCTACTGGTAAAGTGCTCATGTTTTCAACGTAAAACATCTTTCAAACAGATTTATGGTTGTGCATCTTAACATTTTAAGTATAACGTTAATAATATTTTTGCACGTTTAGTTGTTTATAGATCAGCTATACTTCGGTAAACTGATAATCAGTTAGTTTTTTAAAACAAACAGGTGTAGCAATTCAACATAGAAAAGGAATAGTCATGCACCGATAGACGAATCATAGGCAGACTCAAAACGCAGCAAGTAAATCTATTTTACTAAGGATCCCAGTAGAACTAAATGTACACCTTTTTATTATTGCACAAATCTTTTAACAAAATTTAAACTGCAAAAAAAAGGTTTTATTATTTGAAAAAGAACTGTTCGTTTCACAATTTGTGTAAATCATTCTATAAATATTATTTACTAAATATTTTAATATATTAATAAATCGCTTGTCTATCGTTAAATTAAAAAAAAATCTTTATCTTTTTAATGCTTCTAAACTTCCAAACATAGACTGATTTTTACAACTTGAAATTCAATGTCTTTTGTATGTTGCAATTGATCCAACTAACTCTCGATTCTCTTTTATGTAGCAAAATAACAAAATATTTCAGGGTTACTATTTCCTATACAATTTGCAATTTTAGTTTTGTTCGTTAAAGGAATGGTGTTGTCTCACCCAAGATTTGGTTTGTGTCAATGAACTAGGCGTGTTTATTTGCCACGAGATTGACGTTCAAGAGACAGTATGACCATGTCGTTGCGAGATGCAGCCAACTATTAGGCCTATCACTAACACGACACTGAAGTATGCGTGCATGCTTCTAAAAACGAGGGCTTTGAAGCGACTCGAATTCATCGCACGTCATACAACGCGCTTAGTCCTATGTGCTTGAGATCGTCTTCTGGAGTGTAGGATCAGGTTTTTCCTTCGCCGCATACACAATGTCAGACTTACCTTCCTCGTATCAGATCTTCTTAACTACGCCATCGATTGCCCGGCGCTGCTTCGTTTGTGTTCTTGTATGTACTTGCCAGCAAGCTACTGTCTCGGAGCCATCTTTGGCGGTCTGCGATCTCCGCCGACAAACGACACATATAGGTTTATATAGGTGTACGATCCCGGATTGTCGGCGGAGGAAATAGTGGCCTCGGGGCAAGAATAGCAGTGCTTAAAGTTATTATTTGCTATACGTTAAGTTAATTGTTTACTAATGTCTGAGTAATGGGCTATGCGCCCCATTGACATCTAAACGATAAACAATTGTGAAAGACATCCATAGGTTATGACCGTTTTGAGAAGTACAACATCTTACAATTAAGCCATTTAATGGCGGATATATTCCAGTTGGATATCTCGATAGCTTAACCCAATTATAAGACACTGCAAATGCTGCAGTTATACAAAACGTGCCATCTTCGACTGAGAATAAGCCTTTAAAATGACTCACAATGAGCCGCTTAAGGTGCTAATGCAATATTACTTTTAGGCGGCATCGTTGATCTAAGAAACTCCTAACTGCCATCGACTTCAACCCCACTGCTGGATTGAATAAAAGGTTTAAAAAAACTTAAGACAAGCGAATATTTATTACTACGACGGTCATGGCTAAGGTACCGGCTAAATTTCAAATCTTCAAGCGGCAATATGTTGTAGATGGAAGCCTTAAGCACGCATATTGTTTAATACAAAATATTAGAGTTGATATTGTATCTTTTCAAGCATTTGAATAAATATTTAAAAACAGGTTGTGTTAAGGGTTGTATAAGTAAAAATTAATCCTAATCAATGCTTTGTTGCATCTCCAAAACTACCATCGCTACCAAAATTCTTCGTCACTTACTGGCCCTGAGAAAAAGCAGCAAGATCCACCAAAAGTATTTGCCTAGGAATCGTGAATTTCGGTCTATGGTTACGTCAAGGACATCAATGCAGTTTCCGAGGGTAAAGGCCATTCCTCAGCAAAGACCACTGGAGCATGGAAAGGCACAGATGGATAGAGACTCGATACAAAATGAGCAAAATAATAAAAAATAAAGAATAAATTTGAACCCGAACAGACAACGGAACCGGGAACGGAGGGAACGTGGATGTGGAGGACATCAATACCCGGATTGCCAGCCGATAGCAACGTGGGATGCCTTTTGCAACCGTGCCTTGCCTCTCATCATCCCACCCATCCAGTTGCTCCACGAGTTGCCTGAGGGAAGGATAAATACTTTAACCTTTTCTGAACCGTATCCTTCCTTCCGTTCGGGGTGTGTGTATTTTTTTCTCATATTGTTCCATCATGAATCGTTGCTGAGGCAAAACGGAAGGCAAGAGCAAAGGAAAACGGAAAGGTCTGTTTTCTGTTGTGTGTGTGTATGTCCCTTTTGCTAGACCTGCTTTTCCTTTTCCAAACTTTCGTCTCTCCGCATGATCATCCAACGGGTGGCATTACTTTTCTTCATTTACGGATCCCCCGGTTACGGATGGTCGTCCTTTTTGCCACTCGACACAATCCTTCGATTGGCGTACATTTTTCTTCTTTTTTGTTTCTCGTTGTCTCTCTCTCTCTTTCCTTCTCGGTATCGGTTCCGAGGTGTAGTAACAGAACAGTGCATCAGGTTTGCTGTACGAGTGAGGAAAAGAAACGTCGCGATGCACTGCGCCGTGCGAGAGAGTTGAGGGAACGGAAGCAAACCCGTTCGGCGAAGGTTTTGCTTTTGGAGATCGATGGTAGCAAAAGGTGGCTTAAGAAGGATGGGGATAGATTGTGCTGCCAGAGACACCACCACTACCACAGCTACCATCGCTTTCACTGGGAAGAAAAACTTTCTCCGTCGATGTTCGTCAATGTGGGCGAGTGTGGCATGGTTTGGTCCCTTTTTTTTCTGCACCTCGTACTTGCTTTGTTTTTGCACAGCTTCATCGCTTTCCCGGGACCTATGACCCGGTGTGCCTGGAGTGTCGAACTTTTGCGTCCGAACCGTTGAAGCGCGCTAAGGAAGTGCGCAGCTGAGGCACAGTGAAACTGATTTACGGGTTTGCTACCGCATGCCAGCGTTTTGGGGGAGAGGATAATGAGCTGTATAATTGTGGGTGCTGGAAGATGGATTCCAATATTTATTTACTTTACTAAAAATAAATTCAATTTTTAGCGCTTATGTGCAATAACCCGAAATGTTAATTTATTTTGTTTTAAATGTTATATTTACTTCTTATTTCCGGATTTTTTATTACTACTTACTGAAACCTGATGAAGGTTTATAGGAGATAACAGACAAATCACAGGCGACTTTAACAGGAAATCGTAGAGGATAACCATCCAAAGAATTGAGAAGATATGACCAAAGTATGATAAATCAACCTTAGCAGTTGATATCGCAATTGAAGCACATGATAGCACGAAGGTGCTTACCCTGGTAAGAAGAGCTCGTTTATTCGCGAGTGTTCGTGCTTCACTGGATGCTGTCCTACCGGTCTTGTGTTATTATTTCAGTTTAAATTTCGCTGTATATTTACTGATTGTCGTAGGCATTACAGTGAACCTATGTACGATGTATTTAAGCAATGATTTCTAGATATACCCCTAACCTAGGCTATGGAGATAGCTCTATCTGAGATAGGAGTCTAGATAGTGGATAGTAATTCAAAATGAAAGGATATCTAGAAGAAGCTATAATAAAAAACTGATATTTGTAATTAAACGTTTCCAGAGCATACAGCAATAGATTTTGCGTCCCATAATATAGGTGCAGAGAATGGAGTCTCTGAGAGCAACAGTGGTGCATCAACACAGTGAAGCAGTAGAGAGGCAATGAAGGAAAATTGAGCAATGAACGGGCGTGGGTAACCGACATCTGCCAACGTAACAGAGTAATGAAGAGGGACCAAGGATCCTGTGAGCAACAAACCTAGTAAAGGGTCTCTCATCCTTCTCGATATGGTCAATGTGAATCCTAGCCGACGGCGATCGGATCACCGAGCAGTACTCGAACAGCAGACCGTTCTGTTGATCTGTTGCAATTGAGGTATCATCCGAGACGATTGTTTCATGCGTTATATTTTTGTCGTGCAATGCTTTTATCATTGATTTTGTTGTTCTGCAGCCGATAAATCCCTGTGAATACTATTTTATTTTATACTTCAAAATTCAGTCTATGAAATATAAATTTTATAGTTTATAGACAAAAATGTTAGTGAGTATTGAGTGAATAAAATAAAACTTAAAATTTAGCATCTAAAACCTTAAAAAGAAGATGTTAAAAATATAAAAAACTTCCATGAGATTAATCTGAGAGTAAATTGAGTAATTTGAATGAAATAAAAAATATTCTTCAAAATACTTAAACATTTCAACACATCTCATTAAATTTCTACGCAATACAAAACACAACAACCAAATAACCAAAACAAAAAAAGCCCCACTCTAACGATCTGCGTTGTTTATGAAGTTAAACTTTTGCCCGGCACTACTTGCATTAATTACCCACGGTGGTTTTCCTTCCCATGGCCGTGATGTGGACGCCACTGCCAATGGTTCAATGTGCCGCAGGACGTGCATATCCGGACGCAAACAACCCATCCTGCCGGCCCTGTGGGGTGGTGGGTGAATCGAGCCAGCCGTTCGGGTCAGGCAGCCGTAGCAAGTCATCGCATCAATATTTTTCCCGTTTGCCATCACTCCCCCACTTCCCAATCCACCCCTCGCCAGCCCATCGCCATCATCATCACTGAAGCCCATCTGTCATGCTCATGATTCTGGTCTCTGGTCCGGGTCTCCCTCGAGTACGGTGGTACGGTCGTCGTCGTCGTCGTCGTCAACACCGTGCTGAAAGAGCGAGTGTGTTGGTCCTTTCCTGCAGAACACAGCTTTCCCGGCACACAGTTATCCACGAGCGAACAAAACCAAGCGAGAGAGAGTGAGATAGAAATAACAACAGGCTGGAAGGAAAAAATAACAGCAACAACACACATTCGCCGCGCGCGTAAGTGGGATGGAAAAGAGAAAAAAGAAACGAAATCCGCGGCGAGGAAAAATAACCAGGCGGCTCCACCCTCACACAGTTGCGCTGCGTTCATCAATCAACCATGCCTGCGCCATGCCTATCCCCCACCCCACTCTGCCGTTCCTCATTCCTCGCCACCTCCAGCGTCTATCACACACCTCTCACACATCAAACTGTGCGCGCCAACAATGACGGCTTGCTGCGATCGCTATCTACTGCGCTCGAACCTTTCTGCGTGCTGGTTGTTTTTCTCTCTGTTCGCCCTTTGTGGGTGGTAAAATGGCTCCCTCCGCTTTCGGCACTTGTTTTTCTTTTCAGCCACAAACCACCATAAACCACCCGTGGGTTGGGGGGGTCATGATGATGGGCGGCCAGCAAGCATCACACCAGACCAGCAATCGCTCATTCGCCATTCGAGACCGATCCGATCTGTTTTTTTGCGCCCCTTTTTTCTTTTTCTAGTTTTTTTTTTTGGGCGGTATGGGTTTTGCACGCTACTGCCCTTCGACCGTTCGTTGCTCGTAGCGACTGCCCCAGCTCGTCCGGTTTCTTGTCCCCCAATCACCAACAGCACGGTATGGCAGACAGTCCCAGCCCAGCCTGAGCTTGTCATCTGCACAGTTCTCGTTCACCACCGATCCGACTCCCAACCGCTCCCCAACTCCCCCACAACCAAGCCACATTAGTCGGCTGCTTCTTCCGGTCGGTCTTTGGTGCGAGTGTCCTGGACAAACTTCTCGCTCTTCTTCATCTTCGGCCAGTTTTCCGTACCCATATATCGGCCGACACGATCCAACCGACAGCCAACCGCAATCCCTACCGTTTCTCCTTCCTCCCCCACCCTCCCACTACCCGCATTCCTCACAGCCCTTCTTGAAAAGTCTAACTTTCCCACTGGGACGAACTAATTCCCTCCCCACCAAAAACCCCCCCTTCAGCTATCCACCGTGTCCCGGTGTTCCGATACGGACAACCTTTCGCTCATGGCCTGCTCGTCTACGGGAAAAAGGTTCCGTGTGCTGCCTTATTTTTCCTCTGCTTTTTTTTCTGTTGCTCCCCATCGAAACCGTCCGAAAAACCAAAACAGATCTAGTAGGATCCGACTTTTCCCAACACACCATCTATCAACGGGCTGTTCTCTCTTTCTAGTATCTCTCTTTCACAAACATTCGAGCTGTTTCTCGCTCTCTCGCTCTCTGTCTTGCTCACGCTCAATTCGAGGTCGACCTCGGGTTGTGGCCCTTTTTCGAGCGTTCCGGTCTCTTTTGCGAACGATTTGCTTGATTTTTACCCCCCCCCCTCCCCCCCTCACTCCTCTACCTCTACCCTCTCTCTATCCCATGTGCCCGGTCACCAATTTTGCCACCCATTCCACCCATTATCGTACTTCCGCCGCATGCTCCCGGCATTCTTTCTCTCGCTGCCGGTTCCACTCACCGAACCAGAGTTGGCGCGTGTGTTTTCCTTGCTGCCTTTTGCCTTTACCGTTCGCCAGTGCTACTGTGTGGGTTTGTGTGCCGGCGTGTGTTTGGTGTTCGCCTTCGGTTGTGTTTGCTGCACGGGTGGAAATTGAATGTCCTTATCCGAAGCGTTGCGAAACGTGCGCACACGTTTTTGGGTAGGCACGCGAGCCGTGGTAGAGGCAGGACGACGGGTGAGAAAATTGACCCGGAAGGCGCGTGGCATGGGAAGGTGTAGGTGATTTGGGGTTTGGGAAAAGTTTGCGCTGCTTTCGGCACCGATGGTGGGCACCGGCACGGGACAGGAAAGGAAGGAAGGTGAACCAACAACGAAACAAAAAAAAAAACGCTGGGAAAAGATACGAAGGACACAAGGAAGAGGACAAACTCTGGCGAACTGAAAATGGAAGCAAAAAAAAACGACACGTACAACCGACACCCGAAGGGACGTACAACACGCTCGGTTGAACGATGGGGACTTTTGCTGTGGCTAGGGGAGAAGCAGCAACGGGGGGGGGGGGGGATTTTGGCAACCGACATCGAATGCGAAACCGTGCCCGGATAAGGATGGCGTGCGACATCCGAAATGGAACGGAAAGCCAGACCATGCTGGTTCCTGCCTGATAGGGAGGGTAGACGCGGCGCTTTGGAAGTGATGGGGTGGGGATGGAAAAATGGATAGAGTTTGCGGGTCGTCCTGGGAGGATTTCAACTGTTGGGTGTTGAGCTGTATCGTTTTTTTTTCTTCTTCTCCGTTTCGTTGATGCCGGTCTTGCGTCGGTCGGTTGGTCGGTTCGTTTCATGCTACGCCACGTTTGCGTTCTTTCGTTCGTGGCAAAAATCCAACGTGGAGGATGTGAGCGGGGGGTTGGGGACGGAAATGGTTGGACTGTGAAAACTGTGTTCCACGGTCGTTGCCGTGTTTCTCCTGTCAGTTGTGCGTCTTGCCTGAGGGGGCATGATTCGCCGTGCACCGTGCGATGTCACCGATGTGTTGTGGGTGAACGTGAGATGTGACGCAGTTTTGCTCCGAAGTATGATGCTGATAGCGATTGATTGAGAAGTGTTTGGAGTGTGAAAAAAGCTCGTTTGGTTGGAATTTATTTCTTTTTTAGTAATATAGTTAAACAGAATATTTGACAGACAGTGAAACATCTTATAAAAAAGGGTTTTAATAATGTAAAGTGTGAAATGTCGAATCCATTTTCGAAGGGCGCTGTAAATAATACGGGTAACGCAATGGATTAATTCCCTTTTTTGGCGGCTTTTTGGCTGTGTGTTGAAAATTTAGGCTAAGCTGTTTGCATTTATTTAACTCTCCCTTATCCTTTTAAACGGATATGGTTCTTCAATTGCGGTTTTCCTAGAAAATCTATTGAATGATGCAGACGTCAGCTGTATATCATTTCCTACAACAACGCGCCTTCTGTTGGATTGCCATTTGAACCGTCATATAGTTATGCTGACAGACTAAGCTGCGCGACACCATACGCGTAAGCACAAAAGCCAGACAGCGCATCAGATGACAGACAGCGCTCCGAACGCCAGACAGCGCTTGGGATACAGGGCAGTGCCGTACGTCATCGGCTGCCGCCCTCACGTGTTCACCGGTTAGGGTTACAGCTAGAGCCAGGTAGGGGTAACGTCGATTAGAATTAATTGATTTGAATATGTTAGTCTTAAACTGGACACGAAAGAGTGATGTTTGTTTAACAATAAAATATCAACAACATAATTATATATCGTCATAGAAATAGTTCACACAGATGTCCTGTCTGTTGGATTCAAGGTTCATAAGGATAAGACCCGGTGGTAGATGCGACAGCGGCGCCGGTCTTCACACGGCAGGACCGGGGTTCAAGTCTCATCTGAGCCGTTCCCCCATAGTGAGGACTGACTATCCAACTATGCGGTAACAATAAGTCTAGTAAGCCAGAAATGGCAGGCATGACCTTAAGAGGTCGTTAGGCCAAGAAAGAAGAAGGATAAGACCTCCTTTTGTTTGTTAGTTCCCACTATTTATGATGGATCGGCTAGCAGGGTCATTTTGTGGCTGAAATCTGTCGTCTATTAAACACTTGTTCGCGACTTGTTCCAGAAATGGAGAGATGTCGAAAAACTCGAAGCAGTTATAAACGGACATTAGAAGCTGTCTCAATAGCATGTGTATAAATTATAAACAAATCCATAATTGTAGTGCTTCGACTAGTTTGGTGATAGCTACTCCAAACCCACAATTAACACTGTAATTTTGATGTCGTCACATAAAATACGTAGCACTAAAAATGACGGACAGTTGAAATGATTGTTTTGGACAAAGGACATTTAAATGTATTATTGTCTTTCGATAATTTAAGCATTAGGCCAAGATCGTATCGTCAGTCATAGTCCATATCTCAGAGGTTTATGTGAGTACTGTGATCATAAAAGTTATTTTGAGAGGAGAAGTTTCCTCAGGCTGTAGTATGCCCGGTTGACAACCAGAATCCTTTCGCGTAATTCAACATCTATGTTGTTGTCTATTGTTGTTTAGTGGCGGCCCGGTGGTAGATGCGACAACGGCGCCGGTCTTCACACGGCAGGACCGGGGACCGGGGGCCCAGTCTCATCTGGGCCGTTCCCCCATAGTGAGGATTGACTAACCAACTATGCGGTATCAATTAGTCTAGTAAGCCAGAAATGGCAGGCATGACCTTAAGAGGTCGTTAGGCCAAGAAAGAAGAAGAATCGAAAGAGATTATAAAGGATCTCCTAAAATTTGTAGAAAAGCGAAAGCGTCAAATGGAGAACACGTTTCGATTGGCAGACTGGAATGACTAGCAGAAGTTTATGAAAACGGTGCCAACTATCTTCTTGATATATGTTCTTTTTTGAATTGTGAAGAATGTCTTAGGCATGAAGTATATTGTTTGTTGTCTGCATAGTATTGTCAAGGATTGAGGTGTCTTATTATTGAGATATTACTCACAATGAGATTCTTTTTTGCGAGTCCTTAGTCATAGTATACCTGACTGTCTAGTGTCTTACTACTTACGAGTCCTAGCATGATGGGTATGCAGAATGATATTGCTTACAGTTCACTTAACTGAGGTTTTATTTGTGACAGAGGACCTTCCGTGCTTTAAACGTCTTTTTAAGTTCAAATCGGAAAGAAACTAATCAACTGATAAAAAATGTATGAGAATTTTAACAAAGTTTTCATCACTGTCGATTGAATTAATCCAAAGAAAAAGCACTAATCAAATTTGCTTAACTTTATAATTGTTTCTGATAAACTTATCAACTGACCTATCTAGCCCGAGGCACGCCTCTTCCCGCACCTTTTCGCTGTATAAAAATTAAAAATGTAAGATGAAAAAGAAAAATGCTTCAAACCGGTCTCGCTTGCGTTTTTCCGAGGCGACGATTTTATTTCTGCACCGAACGGTCGCGCTTGGCGAGCGAAAAGCGAAGCGAGAACAATCAACAACAAAAAAAAATGGAGAAGCGCAAAGGAGCGAAGGACAAACAAAGATGCACAGACAAACCGCGAACCGATAGCCACGGGCCAGTAGCACGGTAGAATGGTTCGGTGAGCGCTGCCAGGCTACTGTCAGCCGAGCAGTACGTAATGGTGTGGTAAACTTTTTCCTTCCAACTGGTGCGGAGTGCATGTGCGACTTCCCGGTATGGAGAAGCTTTGTTTTGCTGGCGCTGCTAAAAACAAAAAAAAAACGCAAAAACGGAAAAAACGGCCATCGTAAGTAGCGAGAAAACCGTGCCAACGATACGAACGCCAACCAAACACGGTGCGCAACGATAAGAATAAAGCAGACGACAGTGGGTGGTCGCAGTGTTTGCTTGGCCTGGCCCGGAGGAAATGAGACCCCGGGGAGTGCGACTTGGCAGGACTCGGTAGCCAGCATCCACACAAAGCAGAGCAGCCAGCTTCGCACGTGGCATGCTGGTGGCTTCAGCAGATGAAGCGACGGCATAAAGGGACGGAACTGCGCCAAAGCAGCTCTTCGGTACCTCTTGAAATCCTGCCATCTCTTCTCGCGGCAGACCAGATGAAGCAGAAACGGCAGCAAGCAAACTCAGCAGAACGATTCCGTGGCACCTTCGTTTTTTTTTTTTATTGTTTCGTTTGTTCCCTTACCCAAACAACACGCCGAGGCAAGCGAACGAGCGAGAAAACCCGTTCGGGGCCAACCGGAGCGTTGATGGCTGAGATTCATCGCGAGTGTTTGGCGTACGCCCGCGGCCACTTTCGACGCCGGGCCCGGAAGCCGAGGTGTGCGCAGAAGGTGAGCGCTTAAATCGCGACTGCATCGACCGGTTCCGGAGCCACGGTTCTTGGCTGCCACCTTTGTGCTAGTGTTGCTCTGGTTTTCGCCTCGCCTTGCTTGAATTTTCGATGTGGTGGGGTTATGCAAAGGAAAAAAATGGCAGCACAGCAGGCGTTGGTGAAAAATAATCGGTTGGGAAGGCGTAAAAGTTTGGCAGGCTGAATGGATGTGGTATGGGTGTGTGTGTGTATGTGTGCGCTTTTCCTTCGCCGAGGGAATGTGTTTTTTTTTATTCGTGCATCGTGGAAATGCAAACTGACGCTAGTGATCGTTGGTTGGGGCTTTAAAATGCGAAGCACGTGCGACATCGGCAGTACTTTTATGGTGTTTTCCCTGTTTTTTTTTTGTTGCTTTGGAGGGATTTAAAGAACAGAAGCGTTTTTTATTGCCCTTTATTTAGAGTCTGTGTCTGAAGTGTGAATATGCTGTGACAATTCTGAATGCAGTTTTTAAAGTTTGCAGTTTAAAAACTGAGATTAAAGTGTTCTTTATGACCAAAAAAAAACTGATATAGATTTATCATGAAAATATGGTTAGAATAGTCCCATATGCAGGATATGAGTACATTCAAGTCAAGGAAGCCAGAGCATCTCGAGATTTTGTGTCCAGAACTCTTATAATTTATTATAATGCAGGATCAAATAGTTAACGAAACACAGGGTCAAAGTATCAATTCGTACCTCAAATTATTTGAACTTAGGAATATTATATAAAAAAAACTCGAGTACTGTAATCGAAACTCTCGACTGACAAGTCAAATAGAAGGGACAAGAAGGTCACACAGAGAGCTACAAGGTACGAGTCGACCGTATGCAATTATGATATGAATTTTGAAAATAATCAAAATATAGTTAAACTTGTTTCGTATGCTGGATTATGTATTCGGCTAAGTCAAGAATACCAATTACAGCAAGCTAAGGCATCTCGAGTTTGTGTGGAGATATTTTTTTATTATACTCTATTTTATTGATCTAGTTTCAGAATGTGTTAACTAAGGGATGTGATATAGAAAATCTTCTTCTTCTTTATTGGCCTGCTCCTACGGAGCACGTCTAGTAGACAGGGCCTGGTGACCAATCCGTTTCCAGGAAACTCGGTCCATGGCTGCACTCCTCCATCCCCGGCTGCATCCGACATCCCTCAGGTCTGACTCCACTTGATCCAGCCAACGAGCTCGCTGTGCTCCTCTGCGCCTCGTGCCGAACGGGTCGTTGACGAGCACCTTCCTTCCAGGGCATGAGTCCGGCATCCTCATCACGTGACCCAACCAGCGTATCCTTCCGGCTTTAGCAACCGTCAGGATGTCTGCATCGTCAAACAGCTCAGCTAGCTCGTGGTTCATTCTCCTTCTCCACACGCCCTGCTCGCACACACCGCCAAAGATAGTCCGTAGCACCCGCCGTTCGAAAATGGCGAGTGCATTGGCGTCCTCCGCCAGCATAGTCCAGGAATCGTGCCCGTAGAGGACTACCGGTCGTATCAGTGTGCGATATATGGCGCATTTCGTGCGTTGTTGGAGTCTTCTGGATCTCAGGAGTTTGTGGAGCCCATAGTAGGCACGATTCCCCTGACCAATGCACCTTCGTATTTCGCTGCTTACGTTGTTATCCGAAGTTACGATCGTGCCAAGGTAGCAAAACTCCTCTACTACCTCGAGATCATCGCCGTCAACTAATACTCTGCTTCCGAGTCGTGCTCTATCACGGTCAGAGCCTCCGGCAAGCAGGTACTTTGTCTTCGTCGCATTGATCCTCAATCCAATCCTATCGGCCTCGCGTTTCAGTCGGGTGTACGCTTCGCACACCGCCGCAGATGTTCACCCGATGATGTCGATGACATCCGTGAAGCCAAGGAATTGGAGAGACCGGGTGAAAATCGTGCCCCGGATGTCGAAGCTCGCGCTTCGCATGACACCTTCCAGAGCGATGTTGAACAGCAATATAGAAGATATAGAAAATAAAGGCAGAATTAAATATAAAAAATGCAAAACAATACGGCATGACGGAGTTAAGAGGCTGCTGCCTCGGTTCCTTCTATCTTACGTGAGAATGGCACGGAGTTTCAGTTAAGACTGATTATTTTATTAAAAACCGTACCGAGACCGCGCCACGATGCCACACACCGGTGTCGCATGGAACTTCATTCGAAATGTCGCGACGCGTGGTCATCAAAACGATGTTCTGCGTGCTCTGCTGTGTAATAATTATAATAAATAAATAAATAAAAAATGCAAATTTACATTTCAAATTTAAAATCCTTGTGAGTTGATATTGATTGATACAAACGACTGCGCAAATCAATTTATATTCATATCAATATTTGTCTCAATATGCTACAATAGCTTAGAAATCAGGTGCTAAGTAAGGAAGAAAAGCAAAACGGAAGTATGCATTAACGTGCTTTAGACATTTGAACAGTTTTAGTTTGATTTGAAATTTTATGAATATCTACGATCAGTTAAAAAAAAACCAATATTTCTAACCAGAATCATGAAAATCCAAGTCATGTTAAAAACCCAAATCCGGTCTCGAACATAAAAAGGCATTCGAAAGGCAGGATTTAAGTAGCAGCTAGATTCGCATGAGCACAAAAAACAGAAACTGTAAAACAAAATCCCCGTTCAATCGATGGTTTATGGCTGACAGATTTAACAGGCTGGCTGGTTGGCTGTGTGCCGGTGTGCCATGCGAAAAGACGGTGCAAAGAAAATGGGCACAAAAAAGGAGGATTATACGAGAGCAAAACCAGACTGCCGAAACAAACAAAAAACAGTGCCACTTTGCCGCACTTCGAGCGATCGACGCGCTGGATTTTTCCATCGGACTAAAAATTGGCACAAGTTCTTCAGGCAAACGTGAAACACGAACGAACGAACGAACGAACGGATTGCCACTGTTGTGCTTTCTTTTTTCATGTTTAACGTCCTTTCTTCCATCACCCAGCTTCCAGTTACAGCTGTTCCCTCAGGAACACCTCAGGTTGGTGAGTTTTCCCGTACCAACTTTTGAAGCGGTTTTTCTCCTTTTTCCTTTTTCTGGTTTCCGTTAGCACTTCCGACGGACTGTGGAATTTTTCAAAGGTTTCTTTTTCTCTTTTAACATTTTGTTTTTATTTTTTTCGTTGGTTGGTACTAAATTTTTCTCGGTTCGAAAAGCTTTGACGTTTTCGCCCCCACCCAGTGCCATGGCCGGTGCGAAGATGATTCGGCCTGATTGGAAGGATTTTCCTTTCCTTCGATGCTCGATGCTAGGTGAACGTTGACAGGAAAAAGGTCATCCATTTGCCACAATCGCCCTTTACAGTTCAGACTAGGGAGAAGGACTTTTTTTTCTTCTCTTCGTTCTTTATGCTCCTGTTGGTCCACTGACTTTGTCATCGGCACTGGGAAAAAACCATTAGATGCCTTCCTTCCGGGTGAATGCGATGTAGGGCCGGACGGTTGGCCGTACCGTATGATGTCCATCGTCCCCAACACACGTCGGTAAGTCGCTTAGTTGCTATCGTGGGAAATCCATCTTATTCGATTAGAGCCAACTGGGATGTAGGTGTGAGACATCGGACGGAAATGGACGGTCTGGGTACCTTTGGAGCTGGTGCTTCTTTTCAACTTTTTTATGTTGGTGTTTTACATACTGGTAGAAGAAATGAGAAGCAAGTGGTTTATGATTTTCAATATGTAAATCAGTTGCTTAGAACGTTCGGATAGCTTACTGTTGTTGTTGTCACTGGTGCGCTTGATCAATGATGAAACACAGTTTGTTAAAGGAACAGCATGGATAATCGTTTTAAGAGCGTGGTGTACTTTTCAAGTTCCTTATTTTGTTAATCTTGAAAAATCCTTTGGAGTGTTTCATTAACCCGAAATTCATGAGACATTCCTTTGAAAAACGGAACAAATGTTAGACATTATCGTTTAAACTGCAAAAATCTCAATTATCGAACGACTAGAATGGCCGTAAGGATAGTCTAACTTCATCAGTGGAATGGAATCGTCAACTCATCCCGGAAGTGACGTCCTGGCCATCCCGTCGTTTTGGTAAAGTTGAGTTTTTCACAACACAATTGATGACTGGACACGGCTTCTTCCAAGATAACCTTGAGTGGATGAACCTCATTCAGGAGGCACACTGTCCGGAGTGTCCGGAAGTGCCCTCGCTTCATCGCCGTGAGACGTCGTATGATTTGTCAGGTGGGATAAGTAGTGACTGATCATCCCCCTTATGTGCTCTAGCCGAAACATCAGCGCGCTATAATAGGGACTATCAGATTGATCCTTACCCGCCTACAACAGCGACGTATTCGCATCGACAGAGGTACGACTGAGACCGGTTCAGGAAGCAAGATGTCAACCGGGAGAACCATATGATTGATGGCGATCCCCGTTTTATACTGTAACGGCGGCTATGATCTCCGTGGAAGATCATGCTACCGCGACAGGCAGTAGATCACCGTTTGAAACTGGGAGAGTTTCCTTAACTCTTCCGTGACTAACGATGATCGTGAAGCTAAGACGCCCAACAACCCTCACCAAATGTGAGCCGTGACGAGTTGCACATGGCAAAACTCGTCTAAACCATTCATTTCCAATTTTATTCTCCCGGTTGGTGATCTGGGAATGTTTGACGAAAGGCTCGAGGAGGTTTTCGTCGGTACGAAGCAGGCAGTACGCAATTGGTGGTCCCATGGGTCTCTATGAAGATCTTCTCCTTCAATTCGAGGTAAATAGCTCTTTTGCTTTATATTTGAAAATTTCTCTTTCGTGCGATCTAATAAGAGTTCAAAAACATGTTTGGATCGAAGACATGATGTTTGATTTTTCAACGTTCTTGCAATGACAAGATATTTAATGGCTATTAAGGCTTCTGCAATGACTTTTTGGTGTTGGCTTTAAAAAAAAACTCCAGGACATAAACATTTTTAAAACCACAAGAGAATTGCTCTAGCTTGGTCACTGGATTAATTACCTTCAATTCTTTTTGCTAAAATATTAAAAATGTTATTGTAAATGGATAGTTAAATTAATCAAAAACTCAACATTGCATAAATTATGTATTTTATCTTCCAGGATGCATAATTTTTTAAAGCATTAACTATTACCATTATAGACGTTTTAAAAACCACATAAATAAGTTCACAGAAACCTCAGTTCCTCATTATTGCAATCGGTTTTATTCGTTTTCAGTGCTTCCTAATTGACAAATGAGGAAAAACCGTTTCCCTCACAAAACATTTCCATCAACAACTACGGTATGGAAAACAAAAAAAAAGCGTCAGCACACGTCCCACGGGAACCATAATCTGGCTGCAATCGACGCCCTCGCACGAACGATATGCTTTGTCCGTCCGGCCATGGTTACCAGCTATCGTCTTCTTTTCTCCAACCAGACGGTCGGACGGACGGTGAATGGGCGAGTAATTTGTGAAAACGAAAAAAAAAAAATCAATGAATTTTACCATGGCAGCGGTCGTAGTCCCTGACAGCACTTCGATCAATTATGTTCCATCCAGCGTGGGTGGGATGGAAGGGAACCGGAATGCCACCCACCGCCCACATACACGCCCCTGCAGAGTGTGCATTTTCACACTCCACCATGCTGTGGCTCATAATTTCAATCAATGGAAATGCACTGCCCTTACCACCGTACTGGTTCGGTGAGCGTGGGCAAACGGAGGACGATAGCAATTTGCATAAACGGTCGTGTCGGACGGTTGGTTCGTGAAATGGAACAGAATAACTAACACTGTTAGATTCGATTATCGTTCAGAAGGGTGATTTTTTTATGTGTGTGTGTGTGTGTTTGTGTTGCGATCCTTAACTAGAAAGGCGTGTCGTTTAGTTTTTTTGTTGCTGTACATAACATCGTAAATTGTTTCTGTCTGATCAGATAGACGCAACTATTAGTGTGCGATTGCAGGACAAACGGGTGATAATGTTATATTAGATCCTTCGCCGCGTGTTTCATTCATGCAGGGATGATAGACGCACGATGAAAAGTCTTATCCATACTCTGTCGTTTTATTTATTTGTTTGTGTTTTTATGCAGAAAAGTATGTTTTAAAGCAAATTCCATGCAGGAAGTTACAAACAAAAACTGTTTAAAATGTATAAAATTGAGTGTAATCCGAGTGTAAATTTTTTTGGTTAAATATGATTACTACGGGAAATAAACAATGGTCTTCATATATTGAGCAAATAGATTCGTTTAACAATAAATGCTTATCTTTATTGAGTCTCATCGTTTGCAAACAGATTGAAATAAAAATAGTATCCTTTATGGCACGACAACCCCAAGGATCCCGAGTGCGAGATTTTAAGAATGCGTTAGGTATGTCTATACCATTCCAGTCTTTTGTCTATGCCTCCAAGGGACATAATCACAGTAAAGACATCGTCTTTGGTGAGTCCTTTTAATTGAAGCGGTCTCATTACTAAGAATTTCGTTATTAAAATATGCAATAGTTTCTTCTACCAACAAGCCTCAGAGTTAAGGATCGCTAGGTCCAAGCCGTGATCGCAAAGGCAAACTCGTCCATACCTCATCCAAAGACCGATTCGTCAAGTAAATTTGTTGTCCTAGGAACATCGTCCATCAACACATCTCGTAGTTCAAGGGGCAGCCTCATTAAAGACTCATCCATCAGAAGTCCAAAGTCGTTCCTCTTCCAATGAGCCTCCCAGTCGAAGGGTTCATTATCTGCCAAAACGGTTCAAGTGGTAGTCGTCGCAGATACCTTGATCTAGTATGAAAGTGTTAGTTAAATCAAAAGAGTTAGGAGAAGGGAAAGGCTTTTTGATACGAACGGGCAGAGCAAGCAGGAGTTTTTTTTAATGCTCCAACCAACACGACGCGATATAAAAAAGAAACAAGGAAACAAAAATAACAAAACAAGCTCTAAGGACTTTGTTTGAAAATAAATGTCGTGAATGTTGTGTGTTAAATGTTAAAAGAAGCTGTTCGTGAGATACATCGAAAGAAACGGCTGCAGGACGCAGCCCTTGTTGCAGGTCGCACCAATAAGTTTTAATTGCCTTTTCATCCAAGGAACGTTGTCTACCGAGCACGTCACATTATCTGGATGCCTAGTTACCCGAAAATAGAGTTATAAACCTTATCAAGTATTTGAGGAGATCTTATCTACTTAGAGACCTTGTACCAGAACAGGCCTTATCACCTAAGCCTATTCAACTAGGAGATTTCGTAGTCTAAGGGGCCTAAGAGAGACAAGATGTTTTATTCTAACATGTTCAATTCTAGATTCAACACAGGTTCTATAGTGCGATGCAATACTTTACTAGATTAAAAGCATAGATTTTATTTAGAAAAATATTTAAAGTGTATTCATTGATCTCTGTTATCGATCCTTCAACAGGAATAAAAAAAATCGAACCCTATTTGTTTCACCAATTTTGAAGTTAAAGCAACACACCCATCTCACATGCAAGCCGGAACAACAACAAAAAAATCTAGCAGTTTAATACCCTTGAGCGCGCGTTCGAAGTTCCACACAGGAGCGAAACAATAAGAATCCAGTGGTAAGGTGAGAAGAATTAAGCAAAAAATCAGGACAAACACTGACCGTAAATTTTGAACAACACGCTCCGAGCCGGTGGCCAGCAGTCAGTGTGCCAGTATTATTTTATCCTTCCGTTACGATTCTGCAACCTCCCGCAAATCCCAACACTGTCCACTGCATAGCGCTTGTGTTGACGGGACTTGGGAGGTAGTAAAAAAAACAAGTTTGAACGATATTTTGGATGTTTTCTTTTGAATCTGTTTTTTTTCTCAACTGGATGAACGGTTTTTCGTTGTGCCGTTCGCAGCTTTTTAACATTTTCAAAGCCCTCTGGCTACTTGACAGGCGTGTGGACCCGTTACGAGCCCCAGTGCCGCTTTTTTGCGTTTGTTGGTTTTCCATTGGACCCGGTGGGGTTTTCATGTTTTTATTTCTTCTTTCAGGCATACTGCCCAGCAGTTCAGTGCCGTGCCGTTGGATTTAGAGGTTGGAAGCCTCGCCCGTATCGGGTTTTATTCCGTGTGGTCAAAAAAGAAAATCACACGAAAACCCACACAAAATCGTTCCGTTTTTGTAGGCATACTTCATGGTGGCTGCCCGTGCGTTCTTTTTCCACATTTGCACAGCCTTTCGTTTCCTATGTAAAGTAGGTTAGGCCACAGTTTGGAGGTCACTGAAGAATTCGCAAATCTGGTGGTGAATAGAAATGGGAAATGTAAATATTTAACAGGTTTCGAGTGACATTTCAAGGTTTCTTGTTGTGAATTCGTTTTTTTAATTTTAAGACATTCATTTCAATAAAAGAAACTTTTATCAAATAATATAAGGATGTTTTCAATGGAGGCTTACAATAGATTGGTTTATATCTATTTATCAATGTTAAAAAAAAACCCCATTTCATGAATTCTTTTTCACATTAAAACATTCTGATATTCATAGATTTTCACAGCGAGAATTTAGGCAACATAAGACTTTTGTTATTTACACTTATAATTGTCCTGCGTAAAATCTTTGGTTTAGCATCCAGGTATATTCAATATTTATTTCATTTTCCTTCCTAATTATTTGTATTGCATTATTTATTCTTCGGTTTTTCTATAGTTGCTTTAATTTAATAATATCAGTTACTTTACTATGGGTTTTGCCTTATAATTACATATTTGGCTACAGACTGCCATGTCTTAAACCTGTGAGAGATGAATAAATTACTGTAAAAAAGAGGTAAAAACTGACAAAAAGAAAACTTCCATACAAAAAGAGCGACAGCTATAGAACTGATGAAAGATTCAAGGAATAAAAAACTGCAATCTCAATGCATGTTTGGCCAGTAGCATCAGATGGACCACCGGTCGCATCATCAGCACCATTGCGATAATTCTAAAAAAAAAGGTATTCACCCGGTTAGGTGCACAGAGTACGAAATTTTAAATCAGAAAAAGTCCTTTCGCATAGTGAAAAGGGTTTTAGTGTTATTTTTTGTTTTCTCTTCTCTCCCTGGGTGAGGTGCTCCGGGCCAACCCTTCAATACTCATAAAAAGCCCTCCAGCTCGTCTCGAACCAACAAACCATCATCAAGCAGCGGCAGTGTGCCTTGTGCTGTGAGTTATTTTTATTACGCTGATTCCGTTCGCACGCCCACAAACAACAAAGGGTTCCACGCAAACCCTCACGCAGCCACCCAGTTTGGTTCGTCTTGCGGGAGCCTGTGTCCCAGGAGAATAAGGACGGAGGCATGGAAAAAAATAGAAAATTCTGAATCTCAACCACCACCAGGCGGCTCCATCGGATGTACGGTGTGCGGAACCGAAACCCGTTGGCGTTTTGGTCTAGCCAATCAATCCTTCACCTTCACCCAGCACGGTTACAATTCTCCGGAGGTTCGGAAGCCTTTTCGGTGAGCAAGCAACCATGATGAGCCGCAGGTGGTAACCCATTCCGAACTGGAGCGTGTAGAAAAAATAAATCGTCCCACCGGGATGGATGATGGAAAGGGATGAAAAGCGACAGGGAACCATGATTCTCTGTCCTCCTGTCGACCCATCGGGTAAGCACGATTTTGTCGCTTCCTCCTGATTGTGTTCCATTTGTAGGCAGAATTTCGAACTTCGATGGAATGGCTGTAGCCTGCGTAGCCACGCTGTGTCGATTGTGAACTTCGAAAAAGGTTTTGAAGGTCCTTTTGGAGGTTGTATTTTTTTTTTGTCGGTTTCTACTATTTTCACCACATTTGAAGGGTTGCATTTCAACCGACCGGAACCCGATGCTTGGACAAACGGATTCCAAGCACGCAAACACAAATCCGAATGGAAATGGGATGAGCGGTGAAAATGATTGGGCTGTGTTTTGTGCGTGCGAGGGATGAAAAAACGGAAGGCTGAACACGCGGTGACCCTTACCGACTCTTCGCTATTTTTTCACTTTCTCTCGGACTCATCGGAGTTTTTTTTTTCAGAAGAAAATTATACTTACGCACGCACGCACGCAGCGGTCCAGCGGTAGTGTGAGTGGGACTGCGTGAAACTTATTTGTGCGTATCATTAGACGGCTTAGTACAACAAGTATTATATTCCCGTACCACAACAAAATAAAGTTCCAAGAGTTTTAACTTTGAAGAATAATTCTTTCTTATTAACAATATCCGTGCATTAGATTATAAGGAATTAGATTATAGGGAAATACATAAAAAATGTAATGTAGCAACATGACGATATGACAGCTTTAAAATTAGCAATATTATCTTTGAAATGTGTTCGTAAAAATGACCAATGTGTCAAACCTCATTATATACCTAAAAATAATCAACTTTACTTAACATTCATCTGTCTGGTGTGGAATTCTAAGCCACTCAATTCATAGTCCAATAATGCAATAATCGTACAACTTGTATGTTGTATGTGCAGCTGCTTTTTGAATATATTACAAAATCGTTTTAAATCAACAATCTCAATCAACAATCTTAAATCAAAATTTTTCTACGCGTTATATAGCGTTTTATGTCAACCATCATGATTTGTTTTACATTATATTTTTATTTATTTACCTACATTGATCTATGATCTGAGGGCTACAATGGACGGTGTGCAGTGCAAGGTGAGAGTGTCGAACATGCTGTCGGATTCGTTCGAATCTCACAGGGGACTGAGGCAAGGGGACGGACTCTCCTGTTTGCTGTTCAACATCGCTCTGGAAGGTGTCATGCGAAGCGCGGGCTTCGATATCCGAGGCACGATTTTCACCCGGTCTCTCCAATTCCTTGGCTTCGCGGATGACATCGACATCATCGGACGAACATGTGCGGCGGTGTGCGAAGCGTTCACCCGACTGAAATGCGAGGCCAATAGGGTTGGATTGAGGATCAATGCGACGAAGACAAAGTACCTGCTTGCCGGAGGCTCTGACCGTGATAGAGCACGACTCGGAAGCAGAGTGTTAGTTGACGGCGACGATCTCGAGGTAGTAGAGGAGTTCTGCTACCTTGGCACGATCGTAACTTCGGACAACAACGTAAGCAGCGAAATCCGAAGGCGCATTGTTCAGGGGAATCGTGCCTACTACGGACTCCACAAACTCCTGAGATCCAGAAGACTCCAACAACGCACGAAATGCGCCATATATCGTACACTGATACGGCCGGTAGTCCTCTACGGGCACGAGTCCTGGACTATGCTGGCGGAGGACGCCAATGCACTCGCCATTTTCGAACGGCGGGTGCTACGGACTATCTTTGGCGGTGTGTGCGAGCAGGGCGTGTGGAGAAGGAGAATGAACCACGAGCTAGCTGAGCTGTTCGACGATGCAGACATCCTGACGGTTGTCAAAGCCGGAAGGATACGCTGGTTGGGCCACGTGATGAGGATGCCGGACTCATGCCCTGCCAGAAAAGTGCTCGTCAGCGACCCGTTCGGCACGAGGCGTAGAGGAGCCCAGCGAGCTCGTTGGCTGGATCAAGTGGAGTCTAACCTGAGGGATATCGGATGCAGCCGGGGATGGAGGAGTGCAGCCATGGACCGAGTTTCCTGGAAACGGATTGGACACCAGGCCATGTCTGTTAGACGTGCTCCCTAGGAGCAGGCCACAAAAGAAGAAGAGAAGATCTATGATTTAAAACAAAGACATGAATGATCAGATTGTAAACATCCAAACTACAAAAAATCAATCATTTTGTTGAAACGCAAAACTTTCCCTTTTGGGACACTAACAATCCGTGTGTGATCCTCTTTGAAGAGCTTGAACATGCACCTACATAAAGTCTTTGTTTGGTACTGTAAAAATGCAAAAAGGGTAAACCAGGAAACTCCAAGACAATTTATAAAGAGTTCTGGAGGTGATCAGTAGGGTCTTTAGACAAGCTTAGGGTGTATTCAGTCCTATTTAGTTACAAATCTATCTAAACACTTCCCTACTCGCCTTCTCCGGTGGTATCTGGTTCGGGATTTGGCAACCGGAGTGTCTGCCAGGATGATCGAGCTCTTCTTAATCGTTTATTATGATGAAACGAATCTCCTAACTACATTGTCTTACCTTTTGAACGCATGATGGGCTGTTGGTTAGCCCTCTCGATGGTGCTTGCCTCTATAAACGCCTTAACGGTTTTACGCCTCTGTTGCTTGCGTTCGCAGTAGCAGTGGGCCATGATTTCTTTGCTATAACCCGATGCACCGCACTCCTTTGAGCTGTTAGGTAATTCCATAGAGTAACCATCACTGATGTCGTTCGCCACAGGTAACCAGGTCCTTACATTAGCCTCCCTGTTTAGTAGTCGATTAGTGATCCTTAGTAGCTCCTTCTCCTCTGCTGCGACGATTTGCCACTGTCAAGGTAGCTCCCATACTCCTTGTAACGCCGCCATCCTGCCGCCCCTTTAGCATGCAGAGATGGTCGACAGCAGACCACATCTACAGCCCAGCTGGCATCACGTGGAGGTGGGGGTCGGACTTTGCCAGCCGGAGGTGATCAGTAGGCTGATGTTGTCTTGCCAAAAATATCGAAACAAATTGTTAAGTACCCCAGTTTAATAAAAAAGTTCTTTATAAAAACAATATGTATCAAATCGTTACAAAATATTCAAGGCATTCTCTGGACGAATCACCCATATTATGTTGTTAAAATTGAGACCAACTAACTCCTTCTATGTGAACATCGAATGATTGTAGCTGTAATGCTTACCATCAATTTAATTCTCGTTGTTCGTTGTTTGTTCTTTACACATACCGAGACTCACAGCTAACTTTTAAAGCGGAATTGGGAAACCCCTCAGATAAAATAAACAAAAATTTCAACCACTACCCAGACATGTTCTTTTACACGTTGAATTCAGTATAACGACGGAAAGTTAAAATAGCAAATAGGCCTGTATCAATATTCGGTATAAAGACGAGTAATCGAGCAGTGAAAATTGTTTTCGCAACTGCCATGCAATTCGATGATGGTAATGTGGAATGCACGTTGCTGCCTGCAGTCAACACTATGGGGGAACAAATACAATCACACACAGTCAAGCCCGTACCCCCGTTGATGCACGTAAATCATTTACAGCACCACAACCTGGCGCCATCTCCTTCACATCGCCCTAAGCCATGGCTGATTCCATCATTACCGTATCCCAACTCGACCGAACGGGAAGGAGTTTGGTTGTTTGATTTATTTCACCTGTCACCGGTCGGTATGGGTACGGCAGAAAATGGCAAATATGAAAAGCGCAGGTTGGTTGGCATGATGACTGGTTTGCCCGTTTCCATTGCACTTCCAGTTCGGGTGTATGGAGCGTGTCCGGACCGATCGTTTCCTGTGCTTGCAGCGCATTCCGTATCCACACGAATCGAGAGCGACCAATTGATGGATTGCCGAATTCCGTGAGGAATAATGGATAGAGCAAGAGAAAAAAAAGCTTACACACTCTCCGATACATGCGGCCGCAGTGGCTGTATCACATGACGAAATTTTCCACTTTCCATCCGTGGCTTGGAATAGCTCAGGAATGTTTATTGTATGCGAAGCTCTGTGCTTGATTTTGCAGCCAGCCAGGCTTGCTGTAGTTTCGTTGTGCCTGTACCTCCCGCTCCTAGAACACCCTGAAGGGTTTGTTTCTTTTTTGTTATTGCTGCTGTTAACGTACGATTCACTTTTAGTAAGCGCACTACCAGTACATTACTGCACGCTGCTTGGTGTAATGGATTTCACACAAAAAGGTACTCGAAAGGTAGTTGAGCGAGCGAACGTTTTCCACGTAAACAGAGCTCATTTATGTGGCATCGTTTTCCGCGCGTGGCTAGCGGAATCGAAGGAAGCCCCATCAGTGTGAGGCGCTTTTGTAGGAAAATATGTTTACATGCTGCCTTTGGGCGCCGGGTATGATAATGGGTCATACCCATTCAACGATCGCGAGCCAAACGGGGCTAATGAATTTCGTACACTTGATAAAATAATCAAACAATCTTTTTTTTTGTGATGCTTTTGCTTTTGTTCAAAATTTCCTACCGAATAGCGAAGGGTGGAATCGCTCAAAAAACTATATTTAATTGAAGCATAATGAAACGCACCAGCACTTTGGTGGAGCAAAAAACTCAACTCAACTTACGCACCCTTTTGCACTAGTTGAGATCACGTTCCCGGTCGGTACAGTTGTTGTCTTTCCGTGCAACAGTAGACTCCATACTGAAATGAAGAGAATAATTCGCCTCCAAACGATCCTTACCGCCTTGAAATGGACAGAAAATTCTTCCAAACGCAAGACATTAGGCTTCACTAAAGGGAAATGACTTAAAACTGTTGGAAAATCTTTTCTGCAAAGTTCGAAAAAGTGATTATAGAAACTCCCTCTCAATGTTGGCTCTCGATGTCTTGAAAGACCGGTCCGAATAGGAGATCGTTAAGATGCATCGTTTCTGTTGTCTCGCACTAAACCTAGGAACTGGACCTAACCATCCTAACCATGTGTCGTAGTACGATGCATCATAAACCGAGAGTCAGCTAGGGGATCGGGTTTGAATTTTCTTCCAGACATTCTGCCCACCTCCCAGCGTGACAGTAAACAGGGCAGTACGAAGGGTCCCGTCTTGGAAAGGATTTTCTCGATATACTTCTCATCGTTAGCATCCAAACCTAACAAGGCACCGACCAGACCGGCGGAGTGAACAAACGGAATCCTTTCGCTGTCCGCTAAGGATTGTGCAAACAAATGCACACATCGATGAACAGGGGTGTCCAGTGCTGATACTTTGCTAGTTTCGCAAGACATCCTTTTGGGATGTCGCTTCCGTCCCAGTCATCCTTCGCTCTTCGGTGAAAATTCAACGAAGCTCAGCTAGAGTTGCTGCTTGGAAATTCCAGGAACTGAGACTTATTGTCCTGCTCCCTTTATCCGTGTGCGTCGGCCATCTCTTTCGGCCACCAATTCCAAACTTCCTTTCACCATTGTCCATTGATCCTTGAAGATTTGCTACCCTTTTTCGTTCGAGACGGTCTCTTCGGCTAAGACGATCTGCCAGTGTTCTGCCCCTCCCCAACCAAACGGCACATTCTCGGGAAGTGCAAACTTTCTCTTTCGACAATCGTCGCACAAATCCTCGCCTCCGGGGAACACATACAAGCCGGCTGGCATGCCGCGTAGGATAGCATCGTCGGTTCGGTTTCGAATTTCTCACCCCACAAACTTCCCGGCCATGGCCTGCGGGGACAAAGTTTGGCGAGGGGGGAAGGTCGTCAGGCGGAAGCGGAGAGTGAGGTTTAAATGTTTAATTAACTTGTGAGGCTTTTAGCACGTACCCGAGACGGAGGCCGTAATCGGGACCAACACCACCACTACTCTTTCCACTCGGTGTCTGTCTGTCTTGCTTGCTCTTTCTCTTCCCTGTTATCGTTTCACCTGAACCCGAACTTTGGTGGCTCGCCTCTATCATGCTGACTTCATTGGGTCGGGAAGTTGGATGAACATGTTAGTACCGGGCCAGAAATGTGGTGGGTTGGTTGGATTTAACTTTTGTCAGTTCGTGCCAGTCGCTGTAGGCGATATCGTTTCCCTTCGGCGTGACGCGTTTCCGCTTGCCCGGTTGCTCACCAGCCATCCGGCGGGATGGTGCTGCCGCAGCAGCTTAATTAAAAATCATCTTTCAATTAGGAAGGTCGGAAGCAACGGGATGGGCCTGTTAGTTCCTTATTTATGTTAGTTACCATTCGATTGGTGTTGCTTCAAATGTTGTTTATCCAAAGAGTAATTTTGTAAGTATTGCCGGGTGTAACATATAAACCAAGATATATTAAACTGTCAGTAGGTTTTGGAGGACAGCTGTTCAGTTGAAACAAAAACAGTGATTTTTAGGACTCAACTGTCCATCGTCTTTTGAATGGTGTAATTTGTGTCCTGGGAACATGTTGCATCGTTATCAATTGATTTAATGGTCCAGTGGTACATCGTGATAAGCGGTTATTATGACATAGATGTTTTTCAACATCTTGATGATTCTAAAAAAAATGAAATACGAATTGTTTGCCACAAAACAAAATTCTACGACGTTTGATAAGCAGCAGCAGCTGACTAGCATAACCGATCATTTATCGTCCGGTTACTTTATCTTTGTGAAACTTTTAACCAGGGTTCAGAGCAGAGTGCCATCCACGTCTAACATGAATCAGTCTATGTGACAATAATTAATGAGGAATTACAGACAACGCTTGTGAAAAATATCTTGTTGACTTTGAGCGCGTCATTGTTCGAAGTAACTCCCAACTGAACTCAGTGGCGACTAATAGAGCCTTATTCAATCATTATGCAGCAAAGACTGAGTAGGTTCTTATTACCAAACCACAGGGTATTTTGTTTAAAAAAAATAAATAAAACGTTAGACCTCAATATCGTAAAATGACCAAAGAAAAGCAAGGTGTTGTGTTTCATATTTCACGTTTTCTTATAAAAAATTACATATTTATATTTTCAAATGTGGATTATGCACTATCCTTAAAGTTCGAATGGAGTACTAGAAATATGTCAGCATTGTACTAGTACTACACAACAAACTAAACTACTCGTTTGATTATTAGATAATTGTCCCAAATTCTAACTATTTTGGATGTTTATTGTTGACCTGCATTATGTTTATTTTCAATTCCTTTTACTTGTTTTTTTTATATTTCCTTTCCTTTCCTTTTTTTATATTTTTGTACTAAATATTGCATAACAAAAATTATCCTAGTTGTCCTTTGAACAAACTTTGGTTTATAAAAACTACGTCAGTTTGTTGATATAATGTATAGTGTTATACATCTATAGAGATCTTTAGATTGCATGACTCTCATCGCTCAATGGCCTGGTAGTCGGTAATTTAAGGTCCATGTTTTACTAGTCAGTTCTCACTCTCGGTAGATGGTCTGAATGGAGTTAAAATTCTGGTCCTGTATTGTAAAGTTCGGTACACCAATCGCGTCGAATGTCGGACTGTCCTATTATAGCACTAAAGTTACAGTGAATGTTACTTCAAACAAATCTTCCATTATTGTTTATCTGGTTGACATTATGTTGACTTTAAGACTTATAACGTTAATTTGAAGTAAAAATCGTATGCGGGTGCTTTAACTACCGATGCGACCAGACCACTGACGCACTCGGCGATTTCCACGCTGACCCACGGCGACACATCAATCTTCTCCCTGCACTGACCTGCCCAACCGGGAGACAAGGTGCATGGCTTTATATGTCCCGCCGCTCATTTTCATGCAAATTGTTTCTGTGCTCTTTTTCCCTGCGGCACATTCGTTTTTTTTTTCTCCACCGGCACCACGTATCCGACCCTGGTTCACCCTGCCGGTCACATTTATTCAATTTTATTTACCCATTAGTTTAAAAGCCAATTGAATTTCGCTTCCCAGCGCTCCCATTTGCTTCGGCCCGTCCAATGTTTCGACGGGCATCGTTTGCCTAACGGGGACAGTGAGGGGGATGCGGGTGGGTGGATCATTTGGTGGAATCGTCGGTACGACGATTCGCACCGGTGACTGGGCGCCTCCATCGCCACCAATAAATTGCACCTCCATCGTTATGGTGGCTCTGGTGGTGTGTGTGTGTGTGTGACGGGGAGCACGATTGTGGCCGTTGTCGTTGGGTCGTTGAGCTTGGCACCCACTACCCCTCTCCCCTTCCCCCTCCCCATATCTAACGCAGACGATGGACGGTACAAGTTTACCCAGAACCGAGGAACGAGGCGTCATAAAAAAAAACCTCCACCACAGTTTGTCTGCTTCTGCTCGTGTTTTACTCCCTCCCTCTTGCCCCTACCCCCGCCCCCCTCTCCCTTCACTACCATTTTGAGGATGGCAGATGGGTGGATGGTTTCCTTTTTTTTCCACCGTATCGCTTTTTCTCTTTTTCATCTTTATTGTTCAACGAGCGTTATTCGTGGCGTGCTTTTGGTTTTTGCCCTCGCAGTTGATGTGCCCTTGTGCCCCACCCTCCCACTACCCTGACTGCCAGCCCTTCTCCTCCCATGTTCATGTTTCGCTTGATGTCGTTATTATGTTCCGTCCACTGACTATCTTTTCCGGTTTTTCCGGCTCCATCTACCATCACCCCTCTCGATACACCGCCCCATGGTGGTGGTGTTGGAGGCTGGGAAAGCGACCGTCCCCGCTGAAACCGTACGTGGACATTTGGGAAGCCTGATTTGCTGCTTTTTTATAGCGGTTTGTTTTACTCCATTTCACTCACTGTTTCAATAGATGGCTGCCGTTCCTACTCGCACAGGCCCACTGCTGTTGGTTGGCCGGTAGCGTAATCATCGTCGATCGTTACTGGAAACGGGTAACGTTTATCTCCACCCGTACGTGCCTCCCCGCTCCGGTCCTTTCGGGGTGCCTCGGTTAACTGTCCCGATGAAGCAGTTCCGGCAATAATAATTGCAATAATATCCGACGCGACGTGTAGCGCCAATCAATATCCACGTCCCTGATCTTGCCCGCCCCGTGTAACGGGTACACGAAGCGTACAATGGATGTCAGATTTTTTTGTTTTTGGCACGGGAAAATTAGTTTTGAATAGCTGTTGTGCCGGGAGCATTGCCGTTGCCTACGTCAAGCCTACATTTAAAACAATATTCCTCGCTATCGGTCTCGGTTAATGTGTGCTAAATGGGGAGATGAAAAGCCAACCCGCGGGCACAGGATTCAAGCGCAATTGTCAATGGAAAGATGTTTTTGTTTAGTAACATGCGTTCATGCTTAATTAACGGTGGTAAAACATGTGTGTGGGTGTGCGCGTTTGTGGGATGATCATTATGGATAACCAGTGTTCATGTGGAGCATGATTAGAGTGTTAGGAGTGAGTTTTTGTGTTTAAAATATGTTTTAAATTACAACTATGTACGACTGCAGGACAAGTAAAGTATTCAGTAGAATGTTGCTATAAGGGCGTCAATAGTACTGTGCTGCTATTGTAATGGAGAATTGTAGCATACGATTACAGAATCGGTTTAAAAAAAAATAATCACAGTATATTGAATCAATATCAAAAGCATCCTATAAGCAACAGTATTGTTGCACTTTTAGACGATAAAACAGTTGCTTTATGGCCATAAAAATGTTAAATTCTGTCACTTTTAATAATTTAAAGCAAAGTCAAACAATGAAGTTTACATTTACTTAAACGGCTTAGTAAAAAAGTAGAAACATTCGTAATACAAAACCACACTTTCGTATCTTTTCAATCAAACCTTGTTTGTCCTAGCGTATTCCAAAACAATCCCGAAACGCAAAATGCAAATAGACAGTGAAAACAGCCCGGTTTGTTTTTATAATACACATATCACTACCTCTACGACTCTCGCCCGGTACAAGTGTCCAGGCGAATGAAGCATTGCCCAAGCCAAAAGGGGGAAAAAATAAACCATGGTAAACCAACAGGGCACAAACCAACGAACTACGGGTGAGCAGTAAAACAAGCGAATTCGGTACGGTGATGGAGAGCATCCTGTGTCCTAGCCGGTATTCGATTTTTAGCATCCGCCCACTCGTGTCCAGTGCGTATATTGAATTATACTTCAAATGGATGATCAGAACTAAGCGCATCATCTGTCGGGTCGTAGCGATGAGTGGTTTGCAATTTTACATTCTACTGCTGCTTGTTTTTGTGCCATGTTTGCATTTTTATCCAGGCGAGAAAAATATGGTCTTTTTTTTTGGGGAGATTTAAGCATACTGAACTTCATTTTTTTGTATAATGGTTTTGTTATATAATTTGTTTACCTTAGGAGTATAATCTTTTGCTGCGTATTTGAGTTGAGGTATTTATAGTGTTTTTAAATATAAGTATGGTATGCGCTAAAAATTAGACTAAATAAACATGTAGTGATCATGTGGCTGTGTAAAAAACTACAGCATTACCAACTGATTTAAGCAACTATGGTCAATGAAGGTACTGAGGATTAATCCGTGTTTAGATATGTCTTATTATCCTGTTTGAGATTAATCGTTTTATTTATATTCTTTTAGTAAAACTATTGGTATACAGCAGTGTACCACTGTTGGTTCAAATTTATTTCACGATTTCAACATCTTCTAAACTATTAACGCCATTCCGAACATTCCATAGGACGACAATCATTAAGTATGAGCGGCTTAGAGTATTTGTTGACAATGTCTTTGCGGCATTAGGCATGTCATCGATCGAAAAAACTGTGAACTGACCTCAACTGACAGCAATTTATAAATTATATAGCTCAATAATTCTGTAGCATAGCAAACGAAAGTGCATTGAATTACTTTGGAACATTGCATGAAAGCATAAAATATTGCATACAAATTATTAGAACATTTAGAACATGCATTAACGCAAGTAACAACATTTAGAACTACATTTTAATTTGCACACAAGTGGCACACAAAATAATACGTTATAGGTCTAAAGTATGTTGCTCAAGACGTCATGGAAAATACCATTGGTAAACTCAACGAACTTGGTTCCCACGGTTATGTTTAAGTTCGCTCAATGACAATGAGGACAAACATTGGTCATACGTGCATCTAAAGAATTCTATAGAATGAAATATTAAACCAAACACGCGCAATAGTCATTAACCAATCAAAAGTGAGGTAAACAATTATATCAAATAGCAATAGGAATTTTCCATAGTTTGGACCAATCAGAAATTAGCAGACAGGTGAAGAAGATATCTTTGGAATGTTCTCACACTTTTAGACCAATCAGAATTAAGACAAACAAAAGGATCATGTACAAGAATGAAATTTTCCATTAAGTTATTCTCACGATCAGTCTCCAAAAAATGGTTATAAATTAAAGAACCACCATCCAACAAGTCAGTCTCGGTTCGGACAGCATGTGTTGCTGGACGATCGTTTCTCAAGAACAGCCCAGTAGTTTCGTACATCAAAAGTGATCAATAAAGTGTTGTGTTAATCAAAACCGAACATCAGTGCCTCAATACAGTTAATGGAATTTATTGGAATAATCACAAACCAAGACATCGGTACATGTCTTACTATCTGCGTGACCGTAAATCTGTTTGTTACATGGCGACCAGTGTCAGTGCCTCAGTACAATTATTGGTATGTCTCCACATCTGCGTCTGTTTTTATATTGTTACAATTCATCGGAGGAATATAATTTATTCAACCATCCTGTGTCAAAGACGTAGTATCAAATGATCACTAACGTTGTCTTATCTGATGTTGTATTATTTTTAACGCCATGCCGTTAAATAATTAACCAGAACCTTTTATTTACCATCAGCTTACTTCACATTCAATTCCTAAAAACCCAACACATGATCCTTTTTTATGAAAAATTGCATCACCTTTAATCTTTCCATTAGTCCTGATTGTGGACCATACACACCCTTACTAGCGCACTAAAAGCCTCCAAAAGCTTCCCGGGAACGGTATTAAAAACTTCTGTAATCGTGACGAAACTTTGCATCATTTAAACGCGAACACTCGCGTGATGCAGTATGCATCTAGCTGACTTTACCTACAACATCCAGTAAACGGAAAAGAGCATCAGGTACGGTGGGTTGGTTGGTTTTTGGGGACGGGAAAAACTTTTCCCTCGCGTACCACACTCGATCGATAATTTATTGACGGTCTAAAAATAAGTTTTACCACCCAGCGATGGCAGCGATTGTCACCACCGCACGGTACCGATACCGGATAAATCAAGCACCGAGAATTGGGAAGAGAGTCACATTGCACGCGTGCTGCATTTCGCGAAACTCGGGGAAGAAGAAATTTTCAAAGCAAAGTAAAAGCATCTCCCGCCTGCTGCACCGGCTCGCTCTTTAGTGAATGTAGGTCAAGATGTTGTTGAATTATTAGAAACCTCTTTTTAATTTTTCTGGCTGTTTTAGATACTTTTCTTATTGATGTTAAGTGATGTGTTTTCAATATATTTTCTATTCCTTCCTATTATTATGGTAGTTTTTTATACATCTTAGTTTGAGATGCTTAAAACAGATTACTTTCCGTGCTTAGTATTATTTTACCTATTACATCTTGTTGTTTGTTTTATTGTGGAAAACCCTTTAATTTCCTAATTTAAAATTGCATTTGTTTCGTGTGGTTTGGTTGTTCGTTGTTTGTCTACTTTTAACTATACATAAAACAATATTATTAGCGGAGAACAGCATTTGATATTCACTTTTTTATACTAAGTCGTAAGCGATTCAAAATTGAAGTTGTCAAAAAAACATTCAATAAAAAGTGCGTTATCCTAAGTTGTTTTGAACCTTTTCAATCTGGTTTGGTCTTGGTTTTACATATTATAATACCTTATTCAATTTATTTTCAACCTCAATGAGAATTATATACATTCAGTCATTTTAACACTTCTTCAAATGGTTTTTATATTGTTTGTAATACTGCACTAACCTTAACATGAAATTCAACCCATTGAAATGAAAAACACAACGCTACATTTCATACGCCAAGCGCAATGCAGTAATTAAATAAAGTTTCCCTCGTTTTTGTGCCCCATATTCCCGAACGCTAAGCTAACTTCTCGACATGAGCGAGAAGAGTAATTTCGCTTCGGTAGCACAACGTCACCAGCTTTTTGACACAACAAAACCCGTCAACCTTCGTTGCGCGCAAAGTATCTCCATGGCAACGCATAGTGCACGCGGTCGTTAGGATGGAAGCGCTCTTGGGAGTGTTTCCTCAAAAGCCTTGGGTTGCGGGCCTACATGCCGGGACTGCGAAATAGTTCCTCTCCACCCGATGTGGGATGAAGTATCAGAGGGCCGAGAAGGGAAGCGATGAAATGAAAGAGATGGTTGATGACAGCAAGAAGCAGACGGAAGCCGGGCTGGAATTCATAAACCGAAATGAAGGTACGGCGACGGATACGGATCCGTACGGATGGAGCCTCATTTGTTGGATGCTTCCCGGATGTCCTGCTCGGATGTTGCCTGATGTCGAGGACGCACGAAGCGGACGTTCAGGCGGGCTCATCCCACTGTGTTGTGCTGTGTCTGTTTCTACCCCGAAGGCGCACGCATCTGGTGCCACGATAGGATTACTAAGCTCCCGGAATGGAGTCGCAATCGGGGTCGGGGCAGGACAAATGAGGTTAGAGAGCTCGACCAAGAAGTTCATTCTTGCAATCCGCAGGTATTACGGTTGCCCTCGGGTACGACCTCCGCTGGAAAAGGTGCTATGGAGTGGGCCATTTACGTCTTCGTTACGTGGGCCAACGGTGCAGCGGTTTTTGTCGAATTGGCTGCGCGGAGTTGCTGGCGGCTGGGGATGGCGCGCGTGGGGTTCTCTTCATCTGGAACTCATCCATCATAGTGGCAGCGTTACCGACACGACACAAAACGTGCGAATGTGGTTGCAATTGTTCATCCTTCGTTCTGCCCGCACACACCATTCCCTTCCTGGCATGCTGTCCGGTTGGAATGGGGCATAAATATTCGCACACATCACGGGACGACCGTCTGTCAACGTGCACAGCACGTCGGTGTGATGTTGTGTGTGCGTTGTGACGATGAACCCCGCAGAACGCTCTCCACGGATGCGTGAGGCTGGAAATTATCGACACACGGTCGTGCAGAAGAGCACTACATAGATAATGAGACACGGCGATACGGGCGATCCGTACCGGGAGATGCGATGTGTACATAAGGCGGAAGCCTGCATGGAACATGGAACGTGTCAGAATTAGAGCGCTCCCGGGGTGACACACCGAGAGTTGGCATGATTTTATCCGCCATCACCATCAGCATCAGCACCGGGGTCGGAAAGAGATCCGGACTACTTAGCCTAGCCACTCACAGCCCGTCGTTAACCAATGGCATTTGCATGGTCAACCCAGTCCAAGAGTGTCGACCGAAAGCGGACTGGTTTCGGTTGATGGTTTCGCTATCGTCACACGACCATTATCATGGCAGACCATGATTTATGCGATGCCATCGCTAGCGCCTCCGTACCTGGAATGAGCGAATTGTGGAGGCTGCCACCGATCGTTATATTTAGAAGATTTCTCGCAGGCTGATTTGTCAACAGCATCTCGAACCACACTGCTCAGACCGAGAAGTTTCCAAGTGATAGAGTTCCGCGTTCAGCCCACCAGGTAAAAGCGGATGTTTCCTTTGTTTACGATTTCATTTCGTATCCTGAAGGAGACCGTGCCCCGAGATTCTAGTGGCATTCATCAAATTCGCTTACTTCTTGTCCGTGTGCGCGAGGAGAAATCGATATATCCTTCCCATCCTTCCGATTGGTGACCCTTCCGATTAATTGACAGTTACATCGAGTTTCACTTGTCCCTTGGGGCGGGCAGCTAACAGTTTCATCACCTATCGAGACGGATGTTGGAGGTGCAAAAGGAATTATGAGTTTATTGATTATTTGCAAATAATTCGGCTTATTGGCGTTGGGATGGAAGGGCAAGCGCGAGGCTTATGTGATTTATGTACACTTCCGGCCAGCAGCGTATAACATGTGTGAAGGTCGGATAGTATAGTGCAGGTGTTTAACGAATATTATAATTATTATCGTTTTTCCTATTACAGAAAATCATTAAACTGAGTTTTAGACAAAAATGGTGTAAAGCATTTTTTAATAATTTGTAGAGTAAACTGATAATAAAAAAAAATTTACATATGATAATAAAGCTTTAAAACAAGCACAAATATAGATTAGTTTTAGATAGTTTAAGGAAAACTTAGAAACTTTTTTGTAGTACATCAGGTTTCACAATTGATGAAACATCGCCCGAAGTTACTTCAAATCAAGCTGCTAAAATGTGACAATCGGCATGCTTAGCAGATAATATTTGAATTGCAGCATATTTTTACATCAAGGCTACTCAAATACAATAAATAACGAGGAAGTAAAAACGAATGATGAAGTATTGCTGCTTAATTGCAAAATGCAGATTTTCTTCAATACCCTGTAATCGTTTACGACTCTTGGAATCAGCAGTGGTACGAGCAATAAAAACAATTGATGGCTTACGAACATTAGTTGTGGTATCAATATGTGCTGCGATTGACATAAAAACTACTAAGCTTACCATACATATGCCTATTTCCACATATCAACTCATAGCTTGACAGTAACATCTGCCAACGTAGACATACGACTTGATTCTTGACATTTCATCTTTGACACTACGATCTCTAAAGGTTTTACTGGCTTCCCTCAATTAAATGAGCCATAACTTGATAATCAGTCCCATACCTAATCGTACTTCATGAAAACCCGCTCTACTGCCCAATATGCCATAAGTTTATTTATTTATTATTCCAATATGACGGCTGAAAGCCGTATTTTCACCACCGTGTGTGGTGATTTAATATAATTCATGTTTAATAGATACAAGGCATTTCCTCCTTGTAATTTGCCTTATCCCGGGCATGCTCGGTGTGTATGAGTAGTGGGTGGTTGTTATCTAATTCTATTGTGGTTGTTGTAGTGTGGATGTGATGTAGGCTGTATTTGGTCGCTGATTCTATTAATTATTGGTGGTAGGTGCGGTGTGGTTCTATGGAGTGTGGTGTGCTTCTGTGGCAGGTGCTTCGTACACCTGGATTGTGCTTCGTCCTTCCTAGTAGCGGGGATGGACTATAAGAAAACAACAAGAAACAAAAAGTAAACAGCTAGACAGGACAGACGATTGTTTGGCTGTGTCCAGTGTCCAACAAGCAGCCCAGCAGAGACAGTCCCGGCTCGACCATGTCAACGTCGAATCCAAAAATGATCGGCGAGTCTCATCCCGCAGTAGCAAGAGCGAATCCACTACTCTCGAGACTTAACCCGCCGACCACTTCCGGACCCAAAGCCAACACGGTCAAACCCGTCATGTCACTGCTGGACTGGTGTTGAAAACACTGTTACAGCCAAACTAGCCTGCCTCCTTTGTACAGCAGTGTCGACGTTGCGCGCGAATGGTATTGCTGCGTCAACAGATTACCCGTATCTTCTACAAAAACAAAAAAAAACACGTAAGACAAAGACAACACAACATATAACATAGAAGAAAGGAAGGAATGGTAGGATAAAGGGAATGTGGAATCACAGGATAAGACCGTTGTCTCTGGCGAATCGGAAGATGAGCCTCATGTAGGGAAGATCCCTGGTTGCCAGCACCTCTCTAATCTCTGTGCCCGGTTGTCTGCCGATGCGCTCGACTGCGCCCGTCAAGGAGGGTCTAGCGGTTTCGTACTCCACGCAGGACCACAGAAGGTGATCCACATCGTGGAATCCGTCACCGCAGCCACACGCTTTCGTCTGAGCCAGAGTTATACGCTGTAGATGAGCATTCAAAGCGAAATGATTCGACATCAATCGAGACATCATTCGTATGAACGCACGATCTACAGAGAGCCCATCGAACCAAGGCCGCAGGGACACTTGCGGAGAGATCATGAAAAGAAAACGCCCGAGTTCATCCGCCTCCCACATGCTCTGCCAGCGAGACAGGAAAAGATGCTGTGGAAAACAAAGGAACTCATGGGCCGAGATCGGTCGGTCGTAAAATGCGCCTTCTGTGGCGCCTGTTTTGGCCAGTGAGTCTGCTTTCTCATTGCCGGGGATTCCACAATGAGCAGGGACCCAAATTAGCGATATCCTAAACGCCTTGTTGAACATTGAGCCAAGCAGTTCTATGATTTTTATGATCAGGAAATCCTGACTCTTAACGGCCTTTGGGGATCTCAGTGCTTCGATAGCGCTAAGACTATCAGTAAAAATGAAGTACTGATCCGAAGGTCTCGCTGCTATCAAACATAGTGCGTAAAAGATTGCGGCTAGATCTGCGGTGTAAACACTGCATGGCTGTCGCAATTTGAAAAACGCTTCGGTGAACTCGCTAAAAACACCGAAGCCGGTGCCCACCTCGGAGGATGATCCGTCAGTGTAATACTGGCTTATTTGGTCTAAATGGCCATACTTATTCCTGAAAATGCCCGGAACTACCCTCGGGCGAAGATCATTCGGTATGGTCTTAATTTCCTCTTGCAAAGAGGAATCTGTTGTTAAAAGGGAACTGTAGGACTCAGGAAGGGCAGCACGATTTAATGCCTGTGGAGCACTAGGATGCACTTGTAGGGCAACAAAATCTTCGTAGATCTTTAAGATTTTGCTCTTAGAACCTGTCTCTAGAAGCGCTTTAAAATTTTCTACTATCAAGGGATTTGATACTGAAGAACGGACTAGAAGGCGAAGCGACAGCTTTTCAAAACGAAGTTTGAGCGGCATCACTCCGGTCATCACTTCCAGGGACATGTTGTGTGTGGATTTCATGCTCCCTAGTGCGAGTCTAAGACAACGGTACTGTAGTCTCTCAAGCTTGAGGATAAGCGTATCGGATGCCCAATGGAAACATATGCTTCCATATTCCAATACGGAGAGTACCGTTGTCTTATACAGTCGCAGGACGTCTGCTGGATGTGCGCCCCACCAGAATCCTGTGACTGTCCTTAGAAAGTTGATTCTTTTACTACATTTTTGCACCAGATGGGTGATGTGAGTACTCCAGTTTAGTCTTGAATTGAACCAAACACCAAGGTATCGAAAATTGTCGGTTCTTGATATCTTTTCACCATACAAAAAGACGTCAATTTTTGGGTCAAATAGTCTTTTCTCCCTGTTATTTGTCGTGTCGCTAAAGAAAGAAAAGACTACCATCTCAGTTTTCTTTGCAGAGAACTTGATACCAAGGTTTTCAGACCACTCGGCTAGATTATCCAAGGTGATTTGTAAAGCCAGTTGTATTTCGGCGGCGTCTCTGCTTGCGACTGATATGACGCCGTCGTCTGCCAATTGTCTAAGGCTACAATTAGGCGCTAGACAAGAATCTATTTCACTAACATAAAAGTTATATAGCAGGGGGCTCAAACAGGACCCTTGTGCTAGTCCGTGGAAACTGGTCCGCTTCAACTGCACATGACCATTGTTGAAGTACATAGCTTTTTCCGACAAAAGGTTGAACAGAAAGTTGTTCAACTTTGGTCCCAGCCCCGCATTTTCTAATTTTTGACTCAGTTTATATGGTGAGACTGAGTCAAACGCCCCCTGTATATCCAGGAAAATAGACCCCATGTTCTGCTTGCGTGCACGAGCAAGCTGTATTTCTGTAACCAGAAGGGCTAAACAGTCATTAGTACCTCTGGCTTTACGAAAACCAAACTGGGTATTTGAAAGAAGGTTATTCGATTCCAACCATTCTTCTAAACGGAAAAGAATCATCCTTTCAAGGAGTTTCCTCAGACACGAAAGTAACGATATTGGCCGATATGAATCGTGTCTTGATGGCGGTTTACCAGGTTTCAAAATAGTGACAACTTTCACTTCTCGCCATTCTTGCGGGACGCTGTTGCACTCCAACATA
>KZ062834.1:91948-102054 GCA_002091835.1 Anopheles maculatus
ACGATCAAATGGAAAACGGAACACAAGCGCTTGCCGGTGCCGGTACCATCGTGCTCGCTTTCGTAGCAGTGGAATAGAAATATTGAATCCATTAACGCCAATGAAGGACTCTCCCGGTTCTCGCTAAGGCAAAAGATTCGTTCCAACCGATTCGACCGGTGGTTTGGAGCGTAAAGGGCGCCCCTTTTTTCTGTCTCATTACGCCGGAAGCGTTCGCATTGAAACAGCCCGGTGGCAGGCTGGCAAACGTCGGCATTAGATACTAACTACCGATGCACGAACATGGTGAGCAGCTATCCCAACGGGTTGCACATCCTTCCCCTAGTGTTTGGGTGTTTGGAACTGAGAGCAGCAACAGTTGGAGGGGATCGCACGGGAAAAGCAAACCCTCGCGTAGTGTGAACTCAACTCGTTCAGGTCAAAGGTTCATTAATTATGTAATGTAGGTGGAATGGTGGATGGCAGCAGGACCGAACACCGTACCGCCGTACATAATTAGAGTCCAAGAGGCGTTTTGTTCGGGCTGTGCCGGCACATTCGGAAGCGTTTCGTCGCCAACCGTAAGGACGACGAGCACCGGCACACTCGCAGACCGATAATCATCCAGCCGGTCGGTCATGCCCTCTTGATCACTGTCGTACTGGCGTGGCAAGAATGCAATACAGGATAGTAGGTACCAGTACGGGCGACAGCACGTTTGTAGGTTGTGCCATCCGGAAATGGGCAATAGCTACTGATGATCAGCTGTTTCGATAGAAATGGAAGAAAACAGAAAAAAGGGAAAATCATGTGGGAAATGTGTGACCGTGCATCGAGGTGATATCTTAAAAATTAACGAACCATTCGCTGAATGATTAAACGGCTCGATTAGACCTGATGACTGACCAGCACGGGTTTCTCATGTAAACTAGAATACGCACTGTGGAAGTTGTGGATTATTTTTAGTTAAGTTGTGGTATTTAGGACTTAACTATTTTAGTAAACTAAATTTGGACAATGTTTTGTGTTAAAAAAGTATTTTAATTGCACATATGGACGATAGATACGTGAGTGAAGTTTTATGACATCAAGGCAATGTTAACTGGACCTTTTTTCTTAAGTTACTGTATTTGAAAAGTATGAAGATTTGAAAATTTCCCTAATTTTCTTATTGTATATATTTTTTCGATTACAGAGCTCTTGAGATCTATCGACATTTTGCTTCTCTAAACAGCCTGACTGCCACAGAGATCTACGTAGTCGTGATGGATCTGTGGTTAGATTGTTTTGTGTACAGGTTGACTTTTAATTATAATTTAGTTTAGTTGGTTCATGTTAGTTAAATAATTAATAGGGTTAATATGCGAATACAGCTTTTAATACATGCATTTAAAAATAAAGACTGAGTAAGAAACTTGTCATTTGATGGCCCAATGTCCTAACTACGGTTTTTAGTAATCTTTTTGTATAAATAATATCCATGTACCATGTCCTAGCCATGGATTTTTGTATCCTTTCTGTACTAAAAAATGGAATGTAGTCAAATAATGTAGAAAAGCTGTAACGAAAACTGTCGAAGAACTGCAATTTAGGAATTCTTTACTGGTAGTTTAGATGGGGCGCAATCTCGAGATTGCGCTAAATTGTTCTGTCAAAAAGAATGCGCTAAATTTCTTTGATCAATCCTCCTGTCAAAAAAAGTATAGCTCGCGGACCCATAAATCTGAAAAATTTATCACAATCTAAGCGCATTCTTAGCGCAATCTTTCAGCACTATGAGCTATTGATGAATAGCATCGAAAAAATTGGTTAGTTTGTATCGAATACTTGTTACCGCTATGGAAAATGGTCCAAGGAACCAGCGCAATTTAGCGCATTCTTTTTGACAGAACAATTTAGCGCAATCTTGAGATTACGCACCGTTTAGCAACCGTCAGGATGTCTGCATCGTCAAACAGCTCAGCTAGCTCGTGGTTCATTCTCCTTCTCCACACGCCCTGCTCGCACACACCGCCAAAGATAGTCCGTAGCATCCGCCGCTCGGAAATTGCGTGTGCATTGGCGTCCTCCGCCAGCATAGTCCAGGACTCGTGCCCGTAGAGGACTACCGGCCGTATCAGTGTACGATATATGGCGCATTTCGTGCGTTGTTGGAGTCTTCTGGAGCTCAGGAGTTTGTGGAGTCCGTAGTAGGCACGATTCCCCTGAACAATGCGCCTTCGGATTTCGCTGCTTAAGTTGTTATGCGAAGTTACGATCGTGCCAAGGTAGCAAAACTCCTCTACTACCTCGAGATCGTCGCCGTCAACTAATACTCTGCTTCCGAGTCGTGCTCTATCACGGTCAGAGCCTCCGGCAAGCAGGTACTTTGTCTTCGTCGCATTGATCCTCAATCCAATCCTAGCGGCCTCGCGTTTCAGTCGGGTGTACGCTACGTACACCGCCGCAGATGTTCGCCCGATGATATCGATGTCAAAGAACTGCAAAAGGGCAAAAGTATATTTTCCCATATTTTCCAGATCTCCCCCAGCTATTCAAGGGCTTCCTTTGAAAACGTAGTCTATTAATTTAATGCACACGTTAGATGTAATACATGTGTAAAAATTAATGTAAAATAAATTATGGTAAGCAATGCAAGCTGCGCAATAGATATGGACAGTATTAAATAAATTGATAAGTTAGATTTTTATAACAAGCAGGATACAAGAGTTTCCATAAAATAGCTTTACGTCAAGGAAACTAGCTCATTTTGAATATTCTGATTCTTTGGACTACAGATTTTTCAATCAATTGAGGTCTTCAGTCACAACAGACACAGGCTGGTTGAGAGTTTTCCGGTACCGATACATTCCTGTCGTTAGGTTGTTTGCTAAATAGGAATTATTTAAAAATAAATTAAAGTTCTTTATTCAATAAACCACATTGAACGTCACAGTTTAATTCACAAAAAACAAACTGCGATACTCCTTACTAGAAGCTATGGAATTACAAAAAACGCAGTATTTTAATCCATTTATTTTGTTTAATGTGTTTGTTATTAATAATAATATATCACTAATTGAACGATTCTTGCTAATACAGTGAATGTAGGTGTTTTGAAAATCAATCTCAAAGCTAAACCAACTTTAACGAGCAATAACCGTGATCGGCTGTAATGAAATACCTTCCGAAGGTTTAAATACTCATTCCAACAAAAAAGGAAAACAAAGATTCTTTTATGATAATATCCTTCATTACGTTTACACAGAGCCATACAACATTGATTTCACAATGATGCACTAAAAAAAAATAATTTAAAGCCACTCAAGCTCGGATTGAAAATAAAAACTTGATATACCCTTTTAGCGCTGGGCTGGCTTGACTGTGTCGGCGCATGTTTGCCTACCAACCATCAACGGTAAATGTTGAATTGAAACCCTGAAATGAAGTGGAATGATCGGCAAAAACGGTGCAGAAAAGAATCGAAAATATAATAACCAGTAACCAAGGCCACCGAATCCCCACAGTGCGTCCTACACAGCTGCGCGCAAATGTGTTGCAATGTGCATTGTATGCACATCGGTTTACATGCAGAGAAAAAAAAGAACAAGGAAACATACTGCATCATGCGAACATATTCCAGTGTATGTGTGTGTGTGTGTGTTTGTGTGGGGATTGTAACGAGAATATATAAAAATAAAAGTACGCTTACCGGGAAAAAGGGAAACCATTAAAAAAGAACCAGACATCGGCCCCGTGTCGCGAGCCTAACGCGCGGTGTCGGATGCAATTGCTGCACCCGGTGCAATTGCGTTTCAAACATATCATCAACCACGGGGCTCCCTCTCCCAGGTGACTGTCAGCGATGATCCCTCCACCACCAACTCGATAGCTAACAAGGCATCAAAAGTAGGATGGAATTTCGCTTTCGTTCCGTTCGGCCTTACTCCCCGGGGGCCATGTTACGTGGCACCATCCTGCCTGCACACGCTCCAATCAGTGTTCGTTCTCTCCCGGCTGGAAGCGAAAAAGGAACTGGCAAAAGTGGTAACTTCGCGTCAACGAATCAATCATCGTTTGGCCCACGTTGCGAGTGTCGGTGGTGCATCCTCATTTTTTCGGCTTCAGTCCAAACAATAACAAAAAAAACTGCGATCGTTGCCTTCGATTCTGCACACCCTGACTGAGCCTGCAACTTCCTGCAACAGCCAAACTCCTCGGCAATGGCACACAGGCATCCACGAACGCCTAACATGCCGCGGTGCGTAATTTATTAAGTTTAGGTCAAATTATTGCAAATGAGCTGCGCGCTCCCTACAATTTGGCCCTTTTTAACCGACGACAACCGACGATCGCGAACCCCGGTTCGCGTGTGTCTCGCGTTAGTGATTTGTGAGTGTGCGAAATGCCATCGCAGCGATTCTAATGCTGACCAGTGTACCGCCCTTTGGAAGATGCTATAATGGGGAAGTGCGAAAAGCGATTCATGTGTCTCGCGTTAGTGATTTGTGAGTGTGCGAAATGCCATCGCAGCGATTCTAATGCTGACCAGTGTACCGCCCTTTGGAAGATGCTATAATGGGGAAGTGCGAAAAGCGATTCATCGAGGCCCATTTGCTACGGCGGTTTCGATTACACTCGCCTCGATTTGGGTGCCCGTTTCATAAACAAGAGACAAACAAGCTGCCGTGTATGGCGTGCCCGCCAAAGGGTAGCCAAAGGGTGTCGGTAACGATTTGTGGATCCCAGTCATTAGATTCGGGATGCTGCACTGCGCACACGTGACGGTGCTTGCAAAAGTGGTACGGGAATGTAAAGATGGAAAGAGCTAAACAACAAAAAAAAAATTGCCTGCACCTTTTTGCAGTAATGCGTCTTTGTATGGTTGTTGCCTTAGCTGGATGTGGCCAAGTGGTTATTCCTTTTTTGGTGTACAATCATCAAGAGAGAAGAATTAGTTTAAGAAATAATAAAAAAACAAAAGCTATTTTTCGACCAATAAAATCAAAGATGATTTAGATCTAGAGTTTTTTTTCTGTGTAAGAACAACACACAAACAACTCATTCCGAATACTAAATAATATTTTATTTTAAATTGAAGCATAGTTTTTGCATTTATATTGTACATTCCATGTTATTGCGTTTTAAAAATACGATTTGATTTTTTTATCAACATCCCTTATCTGCAAAAGAAAACTTAAGCAAACAAAGCAGTATGGAGCAATTTACAGAAAACATCGTTACTTATAAAACATTTTAGCGTGGAAAATAATATAGATAAAAGTAAGGTAGGTGTGATGAATCCATTTATAAAAGAAATAAAGAAAATTAGAAGAATCGTGTGTTTGTTTCTCTTTTTGTTTTTCAATAAATCAATTTCTCCGAATTTTAAACAATTTAATATGTTAAGTAAATTAATCCTTGATGGAAACCTATTTTAAATTTATTTTTCAGGTTAATCTGGATTTCTAATGGGATGAAAATTGAAATCATTTGATTGCATATAATTGGTAAGTAATTCCCTTATTTTGATTCTGAATCCAGCAGAAAAACAATCTTTAAAAAAATGCTTTAGCTTCAGAACATAAGCTGACATGTGTTATATCTATAATTATAACATTTTTTCTTTCTAACAAATGTTCGGGAAGTACCCACGTGATCTGGTGCCTCACATGACTATCCGAATACGGTAAAAATGAAGACAAGGAAGCTAGAAATGGACAAGGAAGGGCGGCCCGGTGGTAGATGCGACAACGGCGCCGGTCTTCACACGGCAGGACCGGGGTTCAAGTCTCATTTGGGGTAACAACAAGTCTAGTAAGCCAAAAATGGCAGGCATGACCTAAGAGGTCGTTAGGCAAAAAAAGAAGAAGAAGAAGCCAGAAATGATACGCTACGGACGTCTCTAGGTTGTAGCGCAAAAGATGTAGAAAAAGCTTCACAAAAATTGTGCTTCAATTTTGGTATAATGAAACAACCGAAATGTGCCTGCAATTTAAATTAGCAAGAACAGAGTAACGGACTGATTGTTGTCGTCGTCGTTGAGCCGGAACGATTCCTTGACAATACCGGAGAGTAACCTTCGAAGGGGCGGCCCTGTGGTGTATCCGATAGCAGTCTTCACACCGCAGGACCGGGGTTCGAATCCCGGCGGACCGCCTCCCCGTACGCAGAACTGACTATTCTTCTTCTTCTTCCTTGGCACTACAACCTCGTGAGGTTCTGGCCTTTTATTGCTAGCTCTCTGTGACTTTATTTTTACCCGTAGCTGGATAGTCAGTCCTGCGTACGGGGAGGCGGTCTAGTCTGACTATTCAGCTACGGGTAAAACACAAGTCTTAGAAAGCTAGAAATAGCAGGCCAAGACCTACCAGAGGTTGTAGTGCCAGAGAAGAAGAAGGAGAACCATCGAGCGATCACTTTTCTTTCCAAGACCGGAGAAGTGCCTCCGACTATAAGAATTGGCGAATCAAAGACCGGATTTTGGTTATTATTCGAATGAGCTTAATTAAACTTGTCGCCGGCTATTTATACTAACTTATTACTGATCGGTCACCGATTTTCGCATTCGATTTGAAAATCGATTTATTGCATTTTGCTGACCCATCGCCGTCAGCAGAATCGTCGCGTCGGTAACATTGATAGTCATGCATAGTATGAAAACCAGCCAGTTTTAATGGTACGTTTACGTTACGTTTCGAGAATAATTTTTGATGTTCTACGGAATATTTTTGTATTAATTTTTGGTTTTTTAACTTAATATTAAAAATATATTCTATCTATTCGAAGCCAGCTTCCCCCATCTTTAGTTCGACGATAGCCTGCGATAGTTCTGCGTTAAATTGACGAAAAAAGAAGTAACCTTACCACTCATAAGTTATAGGATGATTATTAACATCGATTTTAAATTTTTACCTACCTTGAAATAACTATAAATGCTTATAATATACTACAAATTGTAAGGAAATTAGGGAATTTGAGCGTCACATTGATTTACACGAGAAATTCAAATGCATTTGTCTCATGTATAAGGAATATATAGAATCTCGATGTTGCTTATACGATGAAAGTGGGAGTTCATTATAATACAATAATAATGTAATAGCACTGATTAGTAGTGATGTGCGCTCCGGAGTGCACCCACGGCTTCGGGCCGGCTCCGAACTAACGGCTCCTAACGGTCTAATGGCCTAACGGTGAACTAACGGCTCCGGAGCCGGCTCCGCACCCACGGCTCCGGAGCCGGCTCCGAACTAACGGCTCCGGAGCCGGTTCCGAACTAACGGCTCCGGAGCCGGTTCCGAAAGTTAATGGAACCGGTCGGAGCCGGCTCCGGCTTCGGAGCCATTTTTCTCATCACTACTGATTAGTTCATTGTAATAGAATTGGCGGTTTGCCTATGCAGTTAGATAGTTCTTTGTGGAATCCTGTAATATCTTGTATAATTTCATACATTGCAAAACAATTAACCTTGGTGATATTTTTTTACATTTAAAGAAAGAATCAATTACTCGCCTATTGTTAACACTCTTTGAAACATTTTTTTATTTCATAATGTGTGCATTTTACATTAACTTTAAAATAGATTCAAAACGGAATGAAAAAAAGTCTAATCTTTTAACTGTGTTAGAAACTGCTTGCATAAACCGCATCGTTTGACCATCATCCACATTATGATCGTCATCTTTGTCGATGCCTCACACGCCATTCGTAACCAACGGAAAGAACACGAGAAAACACAGAATGTAACTACCGAAACCTTCCGGGACCGGCAGCAGTATCCTACCAAAAAAAAAAACGACCCCACGGAGACGATCGACGCCTCGCTCATTGAGCAGTAAATTATTTATTGATTAATCGCTACCGGCGTGTAGGGCGATCGCACGTTCGTTTCGGCAACCGCACTTCGTTCAACGGTCGGTCGTGCTCTTGTCCTGCGGTATCGAAAAGGCTGTGCGTGTTGCTGTGAAAATTTGCGAAAAAAATCTCCGTAATGCATGGTTTTCTTTTCCAGACTCGCAATACCATCATCTCGTTTGCTGCAAGGAGATTTAGTTTTTTTTTTTTTGCTGTTGTTTCATCTCTTTTGACGCATTCGTAGCGTTTCCTTTTTTCCGAAACCGGATCCTCTTAGGCAGGATCGCTTAGAGCTGCTTAGCACTGCGGTCTTTTTCGGTCCTGCCGAAATTCAATCAAAGGTGCACCGGCAACAGGGTACGCTACAATTTGAGCGATCGTGCGGCTTTGCGACGGATACCTACGAACGTCGTCACAAACGCGCAAAAGGTGTCATTGCGTTGGGGACAGCAACGAGCAGCGGGGACCGATTTATAATGGGAATATCATTTTTTAAAAACGCATTATTACACATAATTGCCAGTGTAATAGACGTCATTTTGGATGGAACACGATTATTCTTCATTTCGGTCTAACGACCCGTTTTGCATTCGACCGATCTTCTTGGTGTTGGACGCTTGGACGTACCAGAGTCTTTTTGAGGACGCTGGTGGATGCTGGGTTTACTCTTGGTGCATCTTTTACCGGCATCAAACCGCGTCACGTACTTTCTCATTAACGTTGCGCAGATGTTTTGGTTGTTTAAGTAGAAGCTTTGTCTTGCTCTCTCGCACATCGTCCACAAGTCCGCAGTCATTTGGAGCGTTTGCTTTGGTGCAACTTCCATAAACAAGAACGGTCCTCAAATGGTCTGCCTTTTTGAGCGTTTGCCGGACACTCATTAATAATTGATTAATGAGGTTTGATTTCACCGCAATGGAATCGCCTGGAGGTGATTCAAACGCGTACAACCGAAAACCTCCAAAGGGTGCGTGATGTGAGGACATTTTCGTGCAAATGTGGTGCTCTCAAGTGCGATCTTGTTACAGGTTATTGGTAAGTTGGGATTGGTGGAAACGGAAGGCCGAGGATGGGTAAGTACATTTGCAATTTCTCGAAGGAAAAGTGATTGGCGGTAAGAAGGAATTTTGGAACAAAAACAAGCCATAAAAATGTTCGGCAGCGCATGTACGATCGTATAGAGACATTGGATTTATGATTATCTGCACACTGACGATTACAAGAAGGGGTTTTAAATTTATTGTTCATTGCTTTTGAAAAAAAAATATTCCTCTTGGTGTTTGTTTTGTGTTTGTGACCAAAAAATGAATATAATGAGTATAGTGAGTGAGAGTAATTTTTCCCAACAGATTTTTCAACGAATATTAGAGACAAAAGAGGTCCCAGAGACCCAACATCTCTTAAATTCTACACACAACAACAATATTGTTCATCTGGATTAATTCTATGAAGATCTGGACGATTTACTTTTGCCAAAACTTTACTTAGAGCTGGACAAATTTCACACAAGAGGTAACCACCTCTAAGAACAACAAATGTAGACTGTGGCCAGCTATATCATGTGCTATGTTCTAAGACATTGTACTGGTCACCTGCCTGACTAGCACGGAACAAATATGCTTTACTTCGGCTGAAGTCCGTGATTCAATACTCATTGAACTCTAGAGATCAGTGATGATCTCTAGTGGATTCAATAAGCCATGTAAGCTATTGTTGCAGAATACTTTAATTATTTATTGGTTTTCAGCATTTTCTTCGGCAATTACCCTATGCCTTTGCTTTGATTTTGACTGCTTTGCTAAGACTTCAGTCTGAGTCTTGAACTTCAAGACTTTTTCTGGTATAGACTGGTTTTCTTTCTTTTTCTGACAACCAGCAAGAGCAAATTTTCAAGCGAAATACAGGTATTTTGGATATGTAAATGGAAATAGAATCTTCAGTACTCTGAAAAGAGGTACTTTTAGTATGGGAAGAACAGGCAAATACGACTTTAAATATTCAACAAGATCAACGCGATGAAAATGCTGACTAATACGATAAAAAACTTCGTCTGAGTGTGAACTTTCAAAGAGTAAAGCTATACGTAACCCAGTGGCGGAGTTCTTGGGAAGTACGTAATCTGCAAACTCGGGGCCCCCCACGGCCGCTCAGTCCGCTTACCGTTAAATCCGCCACTGACGTATCCCATTCATCCATCCTCATTTCTATTCTAATTCAAAAGATCGTTCGATCAATAACAATAAATAACAATCTATAAAGAAGACCTTGCATCAGTGGCGGATCAACCTAGG